>SZWC01004608.1:40771-53344 GCA_023375785.1 Penium margaritaceum
TGGCACATGCTACCAAGTGTCTGGGTCTCGACCATGAGAGGAGGGATGCACACGTGCACAAACCAGTGTAATGCCCATCACATACATGTCAGGCAACAAGATGGTCTCCTCGTGACACTGGCGGTACCAGGACCCGGGTCTCGACCGCTACGAGCAATCCAACACAATGGTATCATCATCCAAACACAGGATCATGGGAGGATCTCCTCGTAACACGGGTGCAACGCACCACGTGTCCGGGTCTCGACCAACAGCTCGCATGCACATGCGACACACAGTATAGCCACACACCAAGACACACGATCACATGGTCTCCTCGTGACACTGGTACAGTGCACCAAGTGTCCGGGTCTCGACCAATAGGGTGCTACCATCTACATGCAGCTGTGCAGGCACGTAGCATGAGCCACATGCGGGATGTCGTAAATGCTCACAATAGAGCATGGACCTCGCCATGCATCTCCCATGACGACGCGTCAGGTCGAGGTCCACTCAACACTCCCCTTGGGCAGATGAACCTGGCAGCAATGTCCTCGATGGAGATGCTGATGTCGTAGCTGAACAGATCCTGGGCGATGAGTCATGTGGTGTGTCCATCATGCAGAGATAGCTCCCCCTGTCACGTGCGAGTCGACTCCCTCCCTCAAAGACGAAGTGGTGTCTCTAGCTATGACTCCTCACGTCGTAGTTGCATCACCTGGGTATACCAGTCCTCGCGTGACTGCGAAGGGTCCCAACTCAAAGTCTCTCCTGTCTCCGCTCTGTTGCGATGCATCTGTGTATGTCGGAGGAAAGGGAATGGGCGAGCAGCATGCGTGCGTGGATGAAGTGGCGGAGCTGGCCTCTGATACGATATAGATCACCCTGAGGCACAGGGGTACACAGTGGGAAGAGGAGAGCTGGAGCGACGAACCGGATCACCACTCATGGATGAAGATGACGATGGGGCAGGTGAGTCGGGTGGATGAAGGTACGTGACGGAAGCAGAAGAAGGACGAGCGATGATGGGGTTGACAGGAGCCAGGATGGCAGGAGCCGAAGGCACGCTCACCTCTCCTATGACAGTGTCTCCAACGGACGTCATACTCGGAGCTCGTACAAGATCCTCCCCGAGTATGGGTGTGCCACATGCTGCTGGCGAAAGGCTCTTATTGATAGCAGTGATGCTCCCCTCCTCTGAGAATCACTCACGCGTTGCCATCATCTCCCGCTGTAGCATGACTACACGCTCCTGCAGATCAGCATAATCTGCCTCGGACATGTCGAGGTGGTCCATGTCGACCCGGTGTAGGATAAACTCTACCTCACTGGATGCTGCACATGCACACTGTATCACTCGTGAGTACAGCGCCATCTGCATCCCTACTGCTAAAGACGATGGAATTGGTGCTGCTGCATCCTCCTGGGGGTCAACCAAGCTCGCAATGTGATGAGACGCTGCAACATCAGATGCAGCTGCAGGTGTCGCATCCACATCACAGCTCGTGTCTGTCATGGGAGGAGTGAGCGGTCGCATGCCGAGAGAGGAGAAAGAGGGGTCGTCAGAGTCCGTAGAGCATGTGGAAATGTCGTCCGTGCAGGTACTGCCACTCTCGGTGTCGATGTGATCGGTAGGGTGACCAACAGGTGAAACCGAGGGGGCAGAACTCAACTCCTGCTGACGAGGTGACTCCATCTGCATGTATGGATCTGCTCCAGTATCCTCGACTGCCACCGTAATTGACACATGTGTGCAGGGCTTCGGCTCGACAATGCCCGTCAAGGCGACCAACAAGCGCAGCTGGCGCTCACGCACTGTCACGCCGGGAAGGCTGGTCACTGCCACCTGCTCAATAATGGAATGAAGACCACCATCTGACTTCGTCATGTGTGTCGGTGCTCCATCCTGTGCACGGGACGTAGACTCAGAGAACATGGGTGACTCCTCACGCTGAAGCTGGTGCTCAGGTAGCGCAGATGACACGGTGAAGCCTGCTGAGTCTGCTGCAGTACGTGTCCCAATGACACCTCTCAGAACTGCTACTCTCAAGAACGCCTCAACCTCCAAAAGACCGATTGGCCGACTCTGCTCATGCATTGCGACTGATGTGGTACCGGTGTGAATCTCGTGCGCCAACGCCCCCGGAGATCCGTGTGGGGCATCCCGATCCGCACAATACTCCTGTGCCACCGCCTGGGAACCACCGGTCAAAGTCGCGAGTGCCACCGCCCAAGCACGCGGCAGCTGCACTCCTCTTGATGCAACCTGCTGCTGTAGAACGTCCGGCCCCTGCCCTAGCATAGATGTCAAACTTGATGACATACATGTCTCAAGCCCTGCAACCTCTGCCGGACTACTGTGAGCGTGCTGCACACACTCTCCCAAAAGTCCGGTAGACGCATGCCAATTCATACGGGACTCATGTGCCGGCGCTGGGCCTCCACCGGTCGGAGCCGCGAGTGGCACCGCCCAAGGATGCCGTGTCTGCGCTCCTGCTGATGTAATCTGCTGCTGCGGAAGATCTGGATCCAACCCGGAAGAAGAAGTCGAGCTCGATGAAACGGAAGTCTCCACCATGAAGGCCATGTCGAGATCGGACTCCACGTCATGTGCTGTTACCGTATCATCTGAGTCTACCTGAGCTGACGCTCGGGCACCACGGTCCTGCACGAGTGCGAATCCTGTCGCTACGGTCACATGAGGCAATGTGCGATGACCACACTCCCCCTCGCCAGTTACAGCAATGGAGGCCGAGGAGGTGGAGGATGTATCAAAACCGGCGCGAGCATGGCGTGCGGAGCACTGACGCCGACGTCGTGGGGTCACCTGACTGGAACGACTGCATCAAGACATGTCATCGTGAGGTGGCGTCGTAGTCGTAGCAGAGTGGAGGATCGAAAGGATGGTGGGAGCCTGGGACTCGCTGGCAGGTGGAGCTGAAGGTACACCATCCGATGAGGAAGGAGGAGAGGATGGAGGAGATGTTATCGAATAGGCCGTCAAAAAATGAGTAGCAGAAGCACGCTTTGTGACGACAAGGTCACAAAGCCGCTGCACCGTCTGTCGCAGGCCGTGGATCTCGGCAAATATGCTCGCCAGAGGTCCAGCTAGGGGATCTATCAACGCTGGCAGATCCGTATGCTGTGGAGGACGCAGGTTCGGACGAGGTTGTAGCCAAGGTGGATGCCAGCCGGGAGGGCGCGTCAAACAGCGACGCCAACCATGACGTCCATCACCACAGTAGTAACGGGCAAACGCGCAGGGCGCCTGCTCAGATGTCCGCGCACTCATCTCGTGTGCTGGACGATGGATAGGTACCGAGGGCACCTACTCCTGGTGGTAAACACCAAGCCACGTGAGAGAATGAGGACGGTAGGTACTGTCACTCCTGGAGGTCACGACGTCCGGGTCAACAAACGTGACCAGACGGGAGGAGCTGCACTACCACAGCACGCCCGGAGACTACAGTCTGATTAACTACGGCCACTAATGCTGCTGCCACTAATAGAGCGAAGACTGCTCCAAGACGAGAAGGGGTGGTGGTTACAGGTGTGGCCGCTGCTCCAAGCGATAGACGACCAAGCCCTCGGAGTGGTAAGACTTGAATCCGCCGTCGATCCTACGAGGTGAAGTGCACGCACCAAGTCACGGGCCCCAGGAAGACGCCAGTCCAGGACGCGTCTCGAAGCGGAGATCGCCGCCGACGACTGTCCGCTGTCGGCTGAGAAGGAGAAAGTGCAAGCTCACGCGCAGCCGCCGCACTATGTAGTCATCGACATTCCACCGCCTGATGCTGCTACTGCGGCTATGAGAGCTGCTGCTGCGGCGGTAGTAGTTGTAAGATCATCCCTTTTTTTCTTACTGTTTTTTTTCTTGCCCTCGGCCACCCCCCTTTTTTTTCTTTTGCCCTCACCCTCGACCCTTTTTTTTCTAGTTCTCCCCTCTGCTCGCCTTAAGCCCTCGCCTTCTTTTCTTTGTTTCTTTTTCTCTTTTTTTTCACTCGCTTTCAGGTGTACCCCTTTTCGTATTTTTTGTTTCTCGTCCCCTCCTTTTCTCGATGGCCCCTAAGGTGGGCAAACGGAGAAAATAAAGAGGGGGGGTGTCCGGCTTGTCCGGCCCTCCCTCCCGTGCACGCTCGCTCACTCGCTGAGCGAGCGAGTGAGCGAGTGGGTGTGGGGGGAGGAGGGAGCGAGGAGGGGGAGTCCTGTCCGTCCCTCTGACCCGGCCCCTCCGTCGGTCGGCCGACGGGGCCGACGGGGCTGAGGGGGCCCACGGGGCCGACGGGCCCCCTCCGAAGAGCCCCTCAGAGGGGCTCAGCGAGGCCCTCCGAGGGCCCCCTTGAGAAGGGGAGGAAAGGAGGGGGGGTGTGCGAACGGGGCCGACAAGCCCCCTTTGAGGCCCGCCCCCTCAGAGGAGGGCTGCGAGGCCCTCCTCGTAGCGGCAGCAGCAGCTGCAGCGGCAGGTGCAGCTGCTGTTGCTGCTACTTCTGCTGCTGCTTCTACTGCTACTGCTGCTTTGCATGTAGTTGCCGCTGCTGCTTGCTACTGCCGCCACGGCTGTTGCTGCTGCTTGCTAATGCACTGCTTGCTGCTGTCGCCGCTACTACTGTTGCTGCACGCTGCTGCTGCTGCCGCCGCTGCTACAGTAGCTGCTAGTGCTACTGTAGTGGCTTTCGTTGCTACTGCTGCTGCTGCACGCTGCTGCTATTGCTGCTGTAACGGCTGATGCGCTGCTGCAACTGCTTTCGTCGCTGCTGCTGCTACTGCACACTGCTCCTACTGTTGCCGTCGCTACTACACGTTGCTACTGCTGCCGCCGCTCCTGTGGCTGCTGCTGCTGTTGCTTTTGCTGTTGCCGCTGTAGTCCTAGTGCTGCTATGCGCGGCTCACACACCTGTGGCGTTTGCGTGCAGTCGCTTTGCGCTCCCTCACGTTACTGTTGGCGTGGCACCACATGGCACTTTCTCTTTGCGTTCTGCCCATTGCTGCTGCTTCTTCTACTCACACGCCCCCCTGTGCTCTGATACCAATTGGAAATATTTTAGGGCATGCGGGCCCATGCAAAAACGAACATGTGCTTTGTGTGTGAGTGCGATGCAAGACGGCAAGAATTTGGCTAAGTCTGGAACGCTGAATACAAAAGAACAAGGAGAGTCTACAAATGAGTCCCTAGCGGGCTTGTATAAGGGCGCCGGCAGCTAACCGCACCGGGCCCCTTCAACCGTGCTGAACCCAAATGAGTCAACAGGGAGAACACACTGCATACACCATGAGAGCAACAAAGGTGGTCTCCTCGAGGCATCGGAACAGCTCTCCGAACGCCCTGGTCTCGACCACCGAGGAAATATGAGCATTGCCAAAAAATCTCGGAATCAACGTCCACACATCACAGATGGCTTACCGAACATCGGAAGCCCCACAACAGCCATCGGGTCTCCTCGTCGTACCGGTACAGTCCACCGGGTGCGCGGGTCTCAACCCACCGAGAAAACTCTCCTACCTCCTGACAAGTCCACATGGCTGCCGGAACGCATCGAACGTGTCTCGCCGGTGCTGTCGTAGGTGTTGGAGAAGTCTCGGTGCAGTCCGGAGGCCCGTCGTGTCATCACACCCTCCTCCGCCATATACCCTGAACGTGGGTACATCGGTAAACTAGCAGTGTCGGTCGTGACGGGTGGAAGCCACACAAACCAACATGATTAGCTCTCACATGAGAGAATTACTAGGGAGTGCATGCACCACATACTCTCGTGGTTGATGTGGCTGAGTTTTGCTCTTTGCATGCTTTTAGTTTGGTGAACCAGGTTGCTGATCCCTTGGGACCAGATGTCCGGTTCATACCGGCGTTTGAGAAATCGCCTGGAGCTCGTTCGCTCCAGGGTCAGGTTCGATCCCTGGGTGGCGTCCAGGCTCCACGTCGAGAGCCTCGCGTATGTGGCCCGGTCAACTGTGATTCATCACCTCACTAGCTCCTTACTCATGCACTTGAAGTTCTTTTTGTGCTGTGGTCTAAGCGCTACTTCTAATCTCTTGCCGCTCACGTCGCCATGGCTCCAACGTGAGCGATTCTTTTGTGTTAGGGTGCTGTCGCGACTGTCTGTCACTACCTAATGCTGCTGCTCGAACGCAATGGCTGTTGTGTCGGTTACTGCTGCCGCTTCCGCAAGGGTAGAATGCAGTTGCGCCTACTACAGCAGCACTCTGGAATGCGCAGCTGCAGCGTTCGCTGTTGACAGGGCATGAGGGTTTGTGAAACACTTTGGCGGATGTCCAGCCAGCCCATAGTGGCTGCAGATACGATCGTGCTTGCAACACTCATGGCAGTTCCTGCGCTTTGTCCTTGGTCGCCCACCACCCCGCTTTTTGCTTGGGGGCTCCATCCTTTCTCTTTGTACTATAGCTCACGCAGACTGACCCCCAGCATGGGGCTGCACGTCCTATGCCATGCCATCTGCATGAGATGGATGTCCATGTAGGACTCTAGATGGCACTTGTATCAAGCAACAGGTTGACCGCGTGCTAGCATTGAAAACCATACTCGCCCCACCTCCTGCAGTCGCACTTCTTCCTGTTGCAGTCCACCTCACAGCCTCAGAGGCTTTTTGCACCCGTGAAGGTCACCAAGAATCTACCCGCCTGGATGATTTCGTACTCCCGCGCGTGTTGTCTGTAGTTCTTGATCTTACCATCAGCAAGCGGGACGAGCGTGGTTTCGCAGTCATGCATTGACCCGTGCCATTATACAAACAACTTCCACACCCACACATACAACTCCGAAAAGCATTGGAAGGGGTACAGGCGTTGCAAGTCCATGATGCGCACATTGAAGGACTCGGCCGTATTGCTGGTCATGTGTGCATCCCGTGCCACAGCACAATACACTCTGCTCCACTTGTAGAGCTGGATTCCTGGCTCCCCACCGCCGCCGAAGATGAAGTCTTCTCCCTGCATTAACGTACGTGAGAGCTCGGCATGGGCACACTGGAACTCATTGGCGGTTAAGGCATGCACGAGGTTCCAGAAGAGGTTCCCTGCAACCCTACCAGCCTTGGACTTGACGTTCTCGTAAATGTGCTACGTGTAGAATGTGTTCGTGGTGCCTGGACGCTCATGGGAAACAGCAGCTAGCAGTCCAGCATCACTGTCGGAGATGTTGGTTGTGCTGGTGTCCTTGCCCATGGGATACACCTGCGACAACCGCTGCACAAAAAAGGTCCAGTTATCCTCATCTTCCTGTCCACACAGCGCTCAGGCCACCGGCACAGAGTGGTTTTTGGTGCCCTAGTACTATGCAATCAATAGGAGCTGTTTGAAGCCATTTTCCAGAAACGTTGTGTCCATGGTGACCAAGCATTGTACTTGGATCAAGCCATCACAACGCGCTCTGGGTGCGATGAAGGCCCAGCAGAACAGATCCTTTTTTCCTTCTCTGTGCAAGTGACAGTCCGGGGGTCCACCCAGTTGAGCTTCAAGACAGACAGTGCATATGAACACATTCTCACACACGGCCAGTCATAAAAAAAACCTGTACAAGAACAAAAAACCAACGGATTAAACAAACCTTGGCGATGTATGCTGGGAAGAGAGACCATGACAAGGTCTTCTCGCCCATCAGCTTCTCTTGGGGCGCCTTCTTGGCACGATAGATGAGTAGATAGTGAAAATTCTCACCGGTGCAAGTCTCGATGATTTACTGTAGCATCTTGGAATTGGAAGAGGGCCTCTTCTTCACCGCCTGCTCAATGTGGCACAACACCCATGTGGTACGTCGCCCTTGATTGCCCTTTCTGGTGTTGGGGGTATACGTATACCCATCAATGTACTCTATGACAGTGATGTTGCAGTGTTTGCGTTGGTTGCGCGCCTTGAGCAGGCACACACAGCCCGCAGTCTTCCACTGACCGCATCGCACCTGCAGACAAGTGAATTCACTGCAAATCCACAGAAAAATCTTGGACGGCTTCTCGACATGCTTCCATGTTGTGGAAGGCTTGGCCACCCGTGAAGTCCGTGCTTCTTCACTTATGCTTCCGTGCCTGTGAAGCAAGAGCAGCTTGTAGCTCCTTGCCGATTGTTTCTGATGGAGGTGGAGGAGTGTCCTGAACTGAGGACACCGCACATAACACATGTACCACAGAGTTAGACATCAGCTTATGGACTTGAGATGGAAGATAGAAGGGGTTAGTGGATAGCAGAAAGCGTACTTCAACATAGCAGGTGATCTAAGCCCGTTGGATGTGATGTCATAACTGCACACTTGGTGGGTTCCACCCACCCGTACAAGACACAAAAAGGACAGACTCGTTGACTGCCTCCAATCCGCATTGTCCGCTATTCAACACACTCAGGATAGCATGGATCATGCACTCCAAGACACTGACATGACAGTTGTAGTGGTGCTCCTCCCATTCGGTGAACAAGAAGGAGGTCCATGGGTGGTAATATGTGTCCAAGACCTCAAACGGGTCATCTTTGTCCTTGTCCGTGAACTCGCCTTGTGAGGCGTAAAAAAATGGCGGCCATCGTGGCCAAAAGTGGGTATAACAAGCTATCCCATGTGTTGTGATATCCATCGTACACACCATAAGGACTTGTGCACGCATCCGTTGTCAAGGCGAGGAGGAGCACCATTCCAGAGGCATAGTTCCACTCTGACAAGGAGTCAACTTCGGTCGGACATGACAACTAGGCATGAAAATGACTCAATGGTACAGTCCCACTTTTGTCGTTTGCAAAGTTCACAACCTTTGCAAATGACAAGAGTGAACATCCACATTGCATGGCGGTTGGCTGAGTTTCCATGCTCCATAGCAATTGCTAACTATTCAAAGGCACATAATACATAATTAGGAAATGAAAAAAACCTTTGCATACCATGCACCCTAGATTAGATCACCAACGAGGGGAGGCACGTCATTCTTGTGGGCGACGTTGACGACATGTTGCCTATTCTCGAGATATCTCGCCAGCTGGCGAGATATGCATGTGGATAACACACGGCAACATTCAATTGGCAACCTCTTGCATGAGTGAGATTTGCGATGGGCATACTTTGTTCAGACCTTTTCAATGTAAATGTTTGATTGTGGTGGTCCGTTCGTAGGAGCTTCTACGACAACAACCGCATGAGGATAATGTCACTTTGACGTTGGTCATCGGAATTCAACATCCCCCCCTCGCAACCGGACTTAAAAGGTAGGGTGGATGTACTATTCGACATGACTCGTTCTTAGCATAAAGAAACCTCGACGGACCATGAGCCGGGCTTCATCCCAAGGGTTGTAGAACTCTTCGTTGAGAACGATGAAACATAAAAAACAACATCTTCAATGCCCAAATTTTAGAATAATTCTTCCCTGACAGGTGTGGCACATGTTGCACCTAGATGCGATCCAATTGCGCCCTAGTTGCACACTATTTCCGCTCTAGTTGCATTTTAGCTCCATCCAAGTCAAGCCCAAGTTGTGCCCATTTTGTGGCTAAACTATACCTTTCTTGAATACTGCTTACGCCATAGTTGCACAAGCCTGATTCCGCCTCACCCACTGTTCGGAACTCCGCATTCTCTCTGTTGAACAGGGCACGGTGAGGGGGAGGCAGGAGGTGTGGAGGTGGAGGAGAACGGAGGAGGCGGGTGGAGCCGGGAGTTAGCCGCGGGGCTAACTGTCCCTCTTGACTTGTGAGGGGGAGGAGCTCTCGAGCGCTATGAGGAGGGAGGGCTCTCGAGCGCTGTGAGGAGGGAGGGCTCTCGCGCGATGTGAGGAGAATCGCAGCGTCGAGGACTTAGAGCGAGAAGAGATCGAGAGGAGAAAATTGGAGTGTTTTAGAAAGAATGAGAGTTTCGGAGCGAGCCACGCAGACCCCTATCGGATCGCATGGCACAGCTCCAGAGGTTCGCCCTTCGAGCATGGCGAACCACACAGGGCAACTAAGGGGCCCTAGGGCAACAAGGAGCGAGCAAACAACGAACGTGACCAGCGTGCTGGTGTACGTCGCACGAGGGGCGAGTACGAAAGTAGGCTAGGATAAAACCCAGACGAGAGGGACTAATCTAGGTGCGCTAGTCAGGTTAGATACTTCAACATGATAGTGCAAGCAAGGGTAGGCGGTGCAAGCTGAAAGCTTGAACACCAGAGCGCAAGCCTCACCAAGAGAAAGGCACAACCGGAAGAAAGCGCAGCGCAGGGCGGCACGACAAAGAGAGGGGCGGACAGCTGAGACAGTGGCCGCATGACAACATGAGAGGAACGGCGAGAACGGCTCTTGCGGAGGGGAGCACCAGGAGGGATATCCAGCAGGGCTCCACAAGAGCACCACATCCGCATCCCCCGGGGCACCCCACGAGAAGCGCGACCAGAAGGACGCCACCAGGAGCACCCTATCAGCAGCGCCGGGCCTAAAAGCAACCGGTCGCGCGCCACCGCCGAGAAGGACCGCTCAAGAAGCACCCAGCCAGAAGCACCCATCTAGAAGCACCCATCCAGAGGCTCCCAGCCAGATGCACCCCACCAGAAGTGCGGGCAGCGCCGCCGGCGCCCAATTAGCTGAGGCGACCCGGTCGGTGACAAGCGCCCCCGCCACGACCACGAGGTCAAGGACATGCACACGCACCAACCGAAGACACGGAACACAACGAAGCAGAGCGTACAGAACAGGCGAGGGGTGGCACGCAGGCAAGGATAGGGACTAAGAGTGCAAGGCCGCGTCGGCGACGATGGAGGCAAGCGAGGGGAACCTGCACAGGACATTGAAGGGGGAGGAGAGGCGAGGTATGCGGAGAGACAGGCATCGAGAAGATGACCATCAAACGCCAGCGGGAGAAACAGGCTGGGACAGAGGGAGGAGAGTCAATCAGATGGGGGAAGGGTGCCAAGACCAACCGCCGCAATACTAGAGGCAAAGGTAGGCTGGTGAAGGGCCTTGGTGAGGAAGTCGGCAAGCTGAAACTCCGCGGAGATGAAGTGAAGGGAGACGTCGCCAGCGGCGACAACATCCCGCACGTAGTGGTGCTTGACGTTGATGTGCTTCGTACGTCGGTGAAGCGCACCGACGTTCTTAGTGATAGCAAGACCACTTTCGCTGTCAGTAAAGAGGGGCACCGGCGGCGTAAGGAGACAGAACTCGCCGAGGAGGCGGCGGAGCCATACAGCCTTCGCGGCCGCGCCACCCAAGGACATCTACTCGGCCTCCCCCGTGCTACGAGCAACACAGCCCTGCTTGCCACTGCGCCTGGAGATGGCAGCGGCCCCGAGGAGGAAGACGAAGCCGCTACGGCTACGGGCATCAGCGTCGTGAGCGTAGTCGCTGTCCGCGTATCCCTCAAGAAGGGGCGTGCCGGACGCGGCAGGAAAGAGGAGGCATGCGCGGGCAGAGCCAAGCACGTAGCGCATGACATACGCGGCCGCACGCAGGTGGGCCATACGGGGCTCCCGAGCGTACTGAGCAAGGACATTCACCGCGCAGGCGATGTCCAGGTGGGTGGTGCTGGCCAGGTACGTGAGGGCCCCCACGATGGACTGGAAGTCGACAGCAGACTCAAGGTCACCGGACGAGGTGTCATGAGCGACGCGGAGGGCAAGCTGGGTACTCGGCGGCATGGGGGAAGAGGCTCGCCCTCAAGCCTCTCACTGCTCTCGAGCAGTGAGAGGAGAGTTAGGAGGAGCCATGGTGAAGAATGTGTGTTTAGGGGTGTGCGTTAGGGAGGGGAGAGAGGGGGGGGCAGAAGCGGGAGAGAAAAGGACGTGAAAGAGACCGAGATAGCCGACCGGTCAGGGCGACGTACGAGACACAGAACCGAAGGGGAGAACCGGGGGGCGAAACATGGGACAACAGCGAGAAGTATGCAAGCATGGACAACAAAAGAGGAAATGTGGAGACGACAACGAGAGGAGAGAATACAATGGAGGCGTGAGGGGGATTGGGACAGAGACAACAGACGTGGAGGGGAAGGAGAGCGGAGGAGAGAGGAGAAGGATGGAGAGGAGAGGGGAGAAGAGAGAGAGGAGGACGGTACGGGGGGGCGGAGAGGTGAGGACGAAGGGAAGAGAGAGAGAGAGAGAGAGAGAGAGAGACACGGAGAGATGAGGAGGATGAGGAAAGACGTGGAAGAGAGGATAGAAGAGGAAGAAAGGAGAGAGATGGAGAGGACGAGAGAGAGAGAGAGAGAGAGAGAGAGAGAGAGAGAGAGAGAGATGGAGCCGATGGAGCCGATGGAGCCGATGGAGCAGTGACGGTGACGATGGAGGCAAAGGAGCAGAGGGAGCGGAAGAGAGGGTAGCCGATGCGAGAGAAAGAGAGATAGAGGAGGAAGTGAGAGTAGACACAAGGGTGGAGGCGGAGAGAGGGAGAGATAGAGCAAAGGAGGGAAAGGAGAGAGGAGAGGGGAAGAGCAGAGAGGAGAAGAGATGGGGGAGAAGGAAGGAGAGGGAAGGGGGGGGTAAATGGGGGGAGGGAAGGAGGAAGAGAAGGGAGAGAGGGAGGAGGGGAGAGGAAAAGAGAGAAGGAAAGGGAGGGGGGGACAGGGGGAAAGGGGAGAGAAACAGAGGGAGAGGTCGGCAGAGGAGAGAGAGCAAAGGAGAGAGAGAAGGAGAGAGA
>SZWC01004608.1:63509-74121 GCA_023375785.1 Penium margaritaceum
GAGAGAGAGAGAGAGAGAGAGAGAGAGAGAGAGAAAGAGAGAGAGAGAGAGAGAGCAAGAGAGAGAGAGAGAGAGAGAGAGAGAGAGAGAGAGAGAGATGTTGGAAAATGGATATCACCTACAGCTGCCGTCCGATCTCCAAACCAACGGCATTCCAGGAGAGCCAACATCATCCATCTACTACGACCCAACCTTCAGCCCAGTCCAACGGCTAGATCTGGAGCTAATGGAAAACGAATAAAAGTGACACTGTTTATGTCCAACTCGGCAAATGAAACCTACTCTGGGCTCGGCACGAATCAGGGGCAAGAGGGCTCGGCCAAACTTCAGGAACGATGTGGCATGGGCAAAAACTGGCGAGCGAGACCGGCGGCAAGCGATGGCCGGTGGGTTAGCCGGAGGAGCAAGCGAACCATCCACCGCGTCAGGTTGCTTGCGCAGATCTGGATGACACCATCCGTCAATCTCGCGAGGAAGCTCCACGTCCGTCGAGCGAGGTCTCATCCGTAACTCTTGCTCATGAGTGACGTCCGGCAGTCTGTGTGTCGAAGTTGTAAGGCACAAGACTGACGGACAGTCACTCCTCCAATCTCTCCACACTCCAGTAGTCTCAGAGCAGCATTTAGCAGCAAGCATTTTCATTTGTAGATAGCTTCGTGTGTAGTGCACCAAATCAGGCATGCAGCATACCGTTGGACTCAGCAGGAGACATACTATCTGCCTGAGGCCTTGGCTAAGGCTCTTGAAGCTCGTAGTGTGTATAGAATCTGGCCAAGTGTGACGGCCGTGTGTGTGACTTATGTATCTGAAGTTAATGGAGTTGATGTTTTGACTTCTAATTGTGTCAAGTGTTTATTGGCGAAAGGCAAAAGGAAAAAGGCAAAAGGAGAAGCGAAAAAAGAAAAATTCAAAAGGCAAAATGCAAAAGGCAAAAGGCAAAAGGCAAAAGGCAAAATGCAAAAGGCAAAGGGCAAAGGGCAGAAGGCATAGGCAAAAGGAAAAAGGAAAAAGGCATAAGGCAAAAGGCAAAAGGAAAAAGGCAAAAGGCAGAGGGAAAAGAGAAAAAGGCAAAAGGCAAAAGGCAAAGGAAAAAGGGAAAAGGCAGAAGGCAAAAGGCAAAAGGCAAAACAAAAGACTCAAAAGGCAAAAGGCCAAAGGAAAGAGGCAAAAGGCAAAAGGTAAAAGGCAAAAAGGAAAAAGGCAAAAGGCAAAAGGCAATCGATTAAAGGCAAAAGGAAAAAGGCAAAAGGAAAAAAGGCAAAAGGCAAAAGGCCTAAGGCAAAATGCAAACAGCAAAAGGCAAAAAGAAAAAGGCAAAAGCCAAAAGGAAATGTCCAAAATTCATAAGGAAAAAAGCAAAAGGCAAAAGGTAAAAGGAAAAAGGCATAAGGCAAAGGCCAAGAGGCAAAAGGCAGAAGGCAAAAGGAAAAAGGCAAGAGGAAAAAGGAAAAATGCAAAAGGCAAAAGGCACAAGGCAAAAGGCAAAAGGCAAATTTTAAAAAACAGGGCAAAAAGCAAAAGGCAAAAAGCAAAAGGCAAGCATCAAATGGCAAAAAGCAAAAGGGAAAAGTAAACAGGCAGAAGGCAAAAGGCAAAAGGCAAAAGGCAAAATGAAACATGCAAAAGGCAGAAGGCAAAAGGTTAAAGGCAAAAGGCAAAAGGAAAAATGAAAAAGGCAAAAGGAAAAAGCCAAATTGCAAAAGGCAAGGGGCACAAGGCAAAAGGCAAAGGCAAAACGAAAAGGGAAAAAGGCAAAAGGCAAAAGGCAAAAGGCAAAAGGCAAAAGGAAAAAGGCAAAAGGCAAAAGGCGAAAAGCAAAAGACAAAGGCAAAAGGCAAAAGGCAAAAGTAAAAAGGAAAAAGGAAAAAGGAAAAAACGCAAAAGGCAAAAGGCAAAAGGAATGAGGCAAAAGGCAAAAGGTAAAAGGCAAGAGGCAAAAGGAAAGAGGCAAAAGGCAAAAGGAAAAAGGCAAACAGGTAAAGGAAAAAGGCAAAAGGAAAAAGGAAAAAGGCAAAAGGAAAAAGGCAAAAGTGAAAAGGAAAAATGCAAAAAGAAAAGGGAAAAAGGCAGAAGGCAAAAGTCAAAAGGCAAAAGGCAAAAGGCAAGAGACAAAATGCAGAAACCAAAATGCAAAAGGCAAAATTCAAAAGGAAAAAGGCAAAAGGCAAAATGCAAAAGGCAAAAGGCAAAAGGCAAAAGGCAAAAGGCAAAATGCAAAAGGCAAAGGGCAAAAAGGCAAAAGACAAAAGGCAAAAGGAAAAAGGTGAATGGTTAAAGGCAGAAGGAAAAAGGCAAAAGGCAAAAGGAAAATTTGAGAAAACAGGGCAAAAGGCAAAGGGCAAAAGGCAAAAGGCAAAAGTCAAATTGCAAAATGCAAAAGGAAAATGCAAAATGCAAAAGGCAAAAGGCAAAAGGCAAAATGCAGTAGGCAAAAGGCACAACGCAAAAGGAAAAAGGCAAAATTCAAAAGGCAAACGGCAAAGGCCAAAAGGCAGAAGGCAAGAGGCAGACGACAAAATACAAAACACAAAACGCAAAAGGCAAAAGGCAAAAGGCATAAGGCAAAGGGCAGAAGGCAAAAGGCAAAAGCCAAAAGCCAAAAGCCAAACGGCAAAAAGCAAAGGGCAAAAGGCAAAATGCAAAAGGCAAAAGGCAGAAGGCAAAAGGCAAAATGCAAAAGGCAAAAGGCAAAGGGCAATGGCAAAACGTAAGAGCCAAAATCCAAAAGGGAAGAGGCAGAAGGCAAATGGAAAAACGCAAAAGGAAAAAGGCAAAAGGCAAAAGGCAAAATGCAAAAGGCAAAGGAAAAAGGCAAAAGGCAAAAGGCAAAAGGCAAAAGGCAAAAGGAAAAAGGCAAAATGTAAAAGGCAAAATGCAAGGGGTAAAATTAAAAATGCAAAAGGCAAAAGGCAAAAGGCAAAAGGCAGAAGGCATAGGCACAAGGCAAAAGGAAAATGGCAAAAGGCAAGAGGAAAAATGCAAAAGGTAAAAGGCAAAAGGCAAAAGGCAAAGGGAAAAAAAGAAAAAGGAGAAAGACAAAAGGCAAAAGGAAAAAGGCAAAAATCAAAAGATAAGATGAAAGAGGCAAAAGGCAAAAGGCAAAAGGAAAAAAGCAGAAGGCAAAAGGCAAAGGGAACAATGCAAGAGGCAAAAGGAAGAAGGCAAAAAGAAAATGATGAAGCGCAAAATTCAAAAGGAAAAAGGCAAAAGGCAAAAGGAAAAAAGCAAAAGGCAAAAGCCAAAAGGAAAAAGGCAAAAGGCCAAATGCATAAGGCAAAAGGAAGAAGGCAAAAGGAAATAGGCGAAAGGCGAAAGGCAAAAGGCACAAGGAAAAAGGCAAACTTCAAAAGGCAAAAGGAAAAAGGCAAAACGCTAAAAGAAAAATGCAAAAGGCTAAAAGCAAAAGGAAAAAGGCAAAACGCGAAATGCAAAAGGCAAAAGGAAAAAAGGCAAAAGGCAAAAGGAAAAGGGAAAAAAGCAAAGTGAAAGGCAAAAGGCAAAAGGCAAAACACAAAAGGCAAAAGGCAAAAGGCATAGGCAAAAGGAAAAAAGGAAAAAGGCAAAAGGCAAAAGTCAAAAGGAAAAATGCAAAAGGTGAAAGGTAAAAGGCAAAAGGCAAAAGGCAAAAGGCAATGGGAACAGAGCAAAAGGCAAAAGGAAAAAGGAAAAAGGCAATATTCAAAAGGCAAAAGGCATAAGGCCAAAGGCAAAAGGCAAAAGGCAAAAGCCAAAAGCCAAACGGCAACAAGCAAAAGGAAAAAGGCAAAATGCAAAATGCAAAAGGCAAAAGGCAGAAGGCAAAAGGAAAAATTCAAAAGGCAAAAGGCAAAGGGCAATGGCAAAAGGTAAGAGCCAAAAGCCAAAAGGCAAGAGGCAAAAGGCAAATGGAAAAACGCAAAAGGCAAAAGGCAAAAAGCAAAATGCAAAAGGCAAAGGAAAAAGGCAAAACGCAAAAGGCAAAAGGCAAAAGGAAAAGGGCAAAATGCAAAAGGCAAAATACAAGGGGTAAAAGGAAAAATTCAGAATGCAAAAGGCAAAAGGAAAAAGGCAAAACGCAAAAGGGAAGGCAAAAGGCAAAAGGCAAAAGGCAAAAGGCAAAAGGCAAAAGGCAGCAGGTATAGGCACAAGGCAAAATGAAAACGGCAAAAGGCAAGAGGCAAAAGGAAAAAGGTAAAAGGCAAAATGCAAAAGGCAAAGGGAAAAAAGAAAAAAGGCAAAAGACAAAAGGCAAAAGGCAAGAGGCAAAAGGCAAAAGGCAAAAATCAAAAGGTAAGATGAAAGAGGCAAAAGGCAAAAGGCAAAAGGCAAAAGGCAAAAGGAAAAAGGCAAAAGGCAAAAGGCAAAGGGAAAAATGCAAAAGGCAAAAGGCAAAAGTCAAAAGGAAAAAGGAAAAAAGAAAATGAGAAAGCACAAAAGGCAAAAGGAAAAAGGCAAAACGCAAAAGGCAAAAGGCAAAAGGCAAAAGGAAAAAGGCAAAAGGCAAAAGGCAAAGGGAAAAATGCAAAAGGCAAAAGGCAAAAGTCAAAAGGAAAAAGGAAAAAAGAAAATGAGAAAGCACAAAATTCAAAAGGAAAAAGGCAAAAGGCAAAAGGAAAAAGGCAAAACGCAAAAGCCAAAAGGCAAAAGGAAAAAGGCCAAATGCATAAGGCAAAAGGAAGAAGGCAAAAGGAAATAAGCAAAAGGCAAAAGGCAAAAGGAAAAACTGAGTTCAAAAGGCAAAAGGAAAAAGGCAAAGGGCTAAAAGCAAAAGGAAAAAGGCAAAACGCAAAGGGAAAAAGGCAAAAGGAAAAAGGCAAAAGGCAAAAGGAAAAGGGAATCGATGTCGTTAGGAGTGGTCATCTCAGAGCGGGAAGGATACCCAAGGTTGGAGAGAAAAGTGGGGATGGTCTGGTTGCGAAAGGTTACATGATGTAAAGGCAAAAGGCAAAAGGTATAAGGCAAAAGCCAAAGTTAAAAGGCAAAAGGCCAAATGCAAAAGGCAAAAGGCAGAAGGCAAAAGGCAAAAGGAAAAAGGCAAAAGGCAAAATTCAGAACGCAAAAGGCGAAATGCAAAAGGCAGAAGGATAAAGGCAAAAGGAAAAATGCAAAAGGCAAAATGCAAAAGGACAAAGGCTAAAGGAAAAAGGCAATGAGCAATATGCAAAATTCAAAAGGCAAAATGAAAAAGGGAAAAGGCAAAAGGCTAAGGGAAAAAAGCAAAAGTCAATAGGCAAAAGGCAAAAGGCAAAAGGAAAAGGGCAAAAGGCAAAAGGCAAAAGGCAAAAGGAAGAAGGAAAAAGGCAGAAGGAATAGGCAAAAGGAAATAGGAAAAAGGAAAAAGGAAAAAGGAAAAAGGCAAAAGGAAAAAGTCAAAGGGTAAAAGGCAAAATACAAAAGGCAAAAGGCAAAAGAAAAGAGACAAAGGGCAAAAGGTAAAAGGCAAAAGGGAAAAGGAAAAAGGAAAAAGGAAAAAGGCAAAAGGCAAAAGGCAAACGGTTAAAGGCAAAAGGCAAAAGGCAAAAGGCAAAGACAGAATGCAAAAGGCAAAACGCAGAAGACAAAAGGTAAAAGGCAAAAGGCAAAAGGCAAAATGCAAAAGAAAAAAGGCAAAATCCAAAAGGCAAAAGGCAAGAGGCAGAAGGAAAAAGACAAAAGGCAAAACGCAAAAGGCAAAAGGCAAAAGGCAAAAGGCAAAAGGGAAAAGGGAAAAGGCAAAAGCCAAGGCAAAAGGCAAAAGGCAAAAGGTAAAAGGCAAAAGGCAAAAGGCAAAAGGCAAATAGCCAAAAGCAAAAGGCAAACGGCAAAGGGCAAAAGGCAAAGGGCAAGAGCCAAAAGCCAAAAGGCAAGAGGCAAAAGAGAACAGGAAAAACCCAAAAGGCAAAAGGCAAAAGGCAAAAAGCAAAAGGCAAAAGGCAAAGGCAAAAGGCAAAATGGAAAAGGCAAAAGGCTAAAGGAAAAAGGCAAAAGGTAAAAGGAAAGATGCAAGGGGTAAAAGGAAGAATGCAAAAGGCATAAGGCAAAGGGAAAAAGGGAAAAGGTAAAAGGCAAAAGGCAAGAGGCAAAAGGCAAAAGGCAAAATGCAAAAGGCAAAAGGCAAGAGGAAGAAGGCCCAGGCACAAGGCAAAAGGCAAAAGGTAAAAGGCAAGAGGAAAAAGGCAAAAGGCAAAAGGTAATAGGCAGAAGGCAAAAATCAAAGGGAAAAAAGAAAAAGGAAAAAGGCAAAAGGCAAAAGGAAAAAGGCAAAATGCAAAAGGCAAAAGGCAAAAGGCAAAAGGCAACAAGCAAAAGGCAAATTGCAAAAGGAAAGACGGAAAAGGCAAAAGGCAAAAGGCAAAAGGAAAAAGGCAAAAGGCAAAAGGCAAAGGGAAAAATGCAAAAGGCAGAAGGCAAAAGGAAAAAGGAAAAAGGCAAAAGGCAAAAAGCAAAAGGCAAATTGCAAAAGGAAAGACGGAAAAGGCAAAAGGCAAAAGGCAAAAGGAAAAAGGCAAAAGGCAAAAGGCAAAGGGAAAAATGCAAAAGGCAGAAGGCAAAAGGAAAAAGGAAAAAGCTAAAAATAGAATGGCACAAAAGCAAATTTCAAAAGGAAAAAGGCAAAATGCAAAAGGCAAAAGCCAGAAGCCAAAAGGCAAAGGGCAAAAGGCCAAATGCAAAAGGCAAAAGGAAGAAGGCAACAGGAAAAAGGCAAAAGGCAAGAGGGAAAAGGACAAAGGCAAAATTCAAAAGGCAGAAGGCAAAAGGCAAAAGGAAAAATGCAAAAGGAAACGGGGACAATGCAAAAGTCAAAAGGCAAAAGGCAAAAAGCTAAAATAAAAAGGCAAAAGCAAAAGGCAAAAGGCAAAAGGCAAAAGGCAAAATGCAAGAGGCAAAAGGCAAAAGGAAAAAGGCAAAATGCAAAAGGGAAAAGGCAAAAGGCTAAAAGCCAAAGGCAAAAGGCAAAAGGCAAAAGGAAAAAGGCAAGACGCAAAAGGTAAAAGGCAAAAGGAAAAAGGAAAAAGGTAAAAGGCAAAAGGCAAAAGTCAAAAACAAAAGGAAAAAGGAAAAACGCAAAAGGATAAAGGCAAAATGCAAAAGGTAAAAGGTAAAAGGAAAAAGGCAAAAGGCAAAAGGCAAAGGGAACAGAGCAAAAGGCAAAAGGCAAAAGGAAAGATGCAAAAGGCAAAAGGCAAAAGGCAAAATGACAAAGGCAATATTCAAAAGGCAAAAGGAAAAAGGCAGAAGGCAAAAGGAAAAAGGTAAAAGGAAAAATCCAAAAGGAAAAAGGCAAAAGGAAAAAAGCAAAAGGTAAAAGGCAAAAAGCAAAAGGCAAAATGCAGAACGCAAAAGGCAAAGGCAAAAGTCAAAAGGCAAAGGGCAAAAGGAAAAACGCAAAAGGCAAAAGGCAAAAGGTAAAAGGTAAAAGGCAAAATGCAAAAGGCAAAGGGCAAAAGGAAAAAGGCAAAAGGAAAAAGGCAAAAGGCAAAAGGCAAAAGACAAAGGCAATAGGCAAAAGGCAAAGAGAAAAAAGCAAAAGTCAAAAGGCAAAAGGCAAAAGGCAAAAGGCAAAATTCAAAAGGCAAAGGGCAGAAGGCAGAAGGCATAGGCAAAAGGAAAAAGGAAAAAGGCAAAAGGCAAAAGGCAAAAGGTAAAAGGTAAAAGGCAAAAGGCAAAAGGTAAAGGGAAAAGAGAAGAAGGCAAAAGGAAAAACTCAAAGGGCAAAAGGAAAAAGGAAAAATGCAAAAGGCAAAAGGTACAAGGCAAAAGGAAAAAGGCAAAAGGCAGAATGCAAAAGGCAAAAGGCAAAAGGCGAAAGGAAAAACTCAAAAGGCAAAAGGCAAAAAGAAAAAGGCAAAAGGCAAAAGGTTAAAGGCAGAAGGAAAAAGGAAAAAGGCACAAGGCAAAAGGCAAAAGGCAAAAGCCAAAAGCCAAAATGCAAAAGGCAAAAGGCAGAAGGAAAAGGGCAAAAGGAAAAAGGCAAAGAGAACAATGGAAAAGGTAAAAGGCAAAAGGCAAGACAAAAAGGGCAAAAACTAAAAGGCAAAAGGCAAATTTCAGAAGGAAACAAGCGAAGGCAAAAGGAAAAGGGCAAAAGGCATAAGGCAAAAGCCAAGAGGCAAAAGGAAGAAGGCAAAAGTAAAAATTCAAAAGGCAGAAGGAAAAATTCAAAAGGCAAAAGGCACAAGGCAAAAGGCAAAAGGCAAAAGGCAAATTTCAAAAAACAGGGCAAAAGGCAAAAGGCAAAAGGCAAAGGTCAAATGTAAAAAAGAAAAATGCAAAAGGCAAAGGAAAAAGGCAAAAGGGAAAAGGCAAAAGGGAAAAAGGCAAAAGGCAAAATGCAAAATGCAAAAGGCAAAAGGCAGAATGGCAAAAGGCAAAAGGCAAAAGCCAAAAGGCAAAAGGCAAAAGGCAAAAGGCAAAAGGCAAGAGGCAGAAGGCAAAAGACAAAAGGCAAAAGGCAAAAAGCAAAAGGCAAAAGGCAAAAGGAGAAAGGCAAAAGGCAAAAGCCAAAAGGCAAAAGGCAAGAGGCAAAAGGCAAAAGACAAAAGGCAAAAGGCAAAAGGCAAAAGGCAAAAGGCAAAAGGAAAAAGGCAAAAGGCAAAAGGCAGAAGGCAAAAGGCAAAATTTCAATGGAAAAGGGCAAAAGGCAGAAGGAAAAAGGTAAAGGGAAAAATCCAAAATGCAAAAGGCAAAAGGCGAAATACAAAAGGAAAACAGCAAAAGGCAAGAGGCAGAACGCAAAAGGCAAAAGGCAAAAGGCAAAAGGAAAAACGCAGAAGGCAAAAGGCAAAAGAAAAGAGGCAAAAAGGCAAAAGGTAAAACGGAAAAGGAATAAGGAGAAAGGCAAAAGGCTAACGGTTAAAGGCAAAAGGAAAAAGGCAAAAGGCAAAAGGCAAAACTCAAAAGGAAAAAAGGTAAAGGGAAAAAGGCAAAATTCAAAAGGCAAAAGGCACAAGGTAAAAGGCAAAGAGCAAAAGGCAAATGTCAAAAGGCAAAAGGCAAGAGGTAGAAGGCAAACTACAAAAGGCAAAATGCAAAAGGCAAAAGGCTTAATGCAAAAGGAAAAATGCAAAAGGCAAAACGCAAAAGCCAAAAGTCAAAATCCAAAAGGCAAAAAGCAAAAGGAAAAGGAAAAATACAAAAGGAAAAATGCAGACGGCAAAAGGGAAAAGGGAAAACGCAAAAGGCAAAAGGCAAAAGGCAAAGGGCAAAAGGCAAAAGGCAAGAGCCAAAAGCCAAAAGGCAAGAGGCAAAACGCAAAACGCAAAACGCGAAAGGCAAAAGGCAAAAAGGAAAAGGTAAAAGGCAAAGGCAAAAGGCAAAATGCAAAAGGCACAAGGCAAAAGGAAAAAGGCATGAGGCAAAAGGCAAAATGCAAGGGGCAAAAGGAAAAATGCAAAAGTCAAAAGGCAATAGGCAAAATGCAAAGGGCAAAAGGGAAAAGGTAAAAGGAAAAATGCACAAGGCAAAAGGCAAAAGGAAAAAGGCAAAAGGCAGAAGGCATCGTAACAAGGCAAAAGGAAAAAGGTAAAAGGCAAGAGGAAAAAGGCAAAATGAAAAAGGTAAAAGGCAAAAGGCAAAAGGCAAAGGGAAAAAAGCAAAAGGCAAAAGGCAAAACACAAAAGGCAAAATGCAAAAGGCAAAAAGCAGAAGGCAAAAGGTAAAAAGCAAATGGCAAAAGGCAAAAGGCAAAACGCAAGAGGCAACAGGAAAAATGCAAAAGGCAAAAGGCAAAGGGAAAAATGCAAATGGAAAAAGTCAAAAGGCAAAATGCAAAAGGATAAATGCAAAAAGAAAACGGAAAAAGGCAATATTCAAAAGGAAAAAGGCAAAAGGGAAAAGGCAACAGGCAAAAGGCAAAAGCCAAAAGTCAAAAGGCAAAACGCCAAATGCAAAAGGCAAAAGGCAAAAGGCAGAAGGCAGAAGGCAAAAGGCAAAAGGCAAAAGGCAAAAGGGAAAAGGAAAAATTCAAAAGGCAAAAGGCAAAAGGCAAAATGCAAAAGGAAAAAGGCAAAAGGCTAAAAGCAAAAGGCAAAAGCCAAAATGCAGAAGGAAAAAGGCAAAATGCAAAAGGCAAAAGGCAAAAGGTAAAAAGCAAAAGTCAAAAGGCAAAAGGCAAGAGGCAAAAGGCAAAAGGCATAAGGCAATGGGCAAAATGCAAAAGGCAAAAGGCAGAAGGCATAGGCAAAAGGAAAAAGGAAAAAGGCAAAAGGCAAAAGGTAAAAGGTAAAAGGAAAACGACAAAAGGAAAATGACAAAAGGCAAAAGGCAAAAGGAAAAGGGAAAAGAGCAAAAGGCAAAAGGTAAAATGCAAAATGCAAAAGGCAAAAGGTAAAAGGCAAAAGGAAAAATGCACAAGGAAAAAGGCGAAATTCAAAAGGCAAAAGGCAAAATCCAAAAGGCAAAAGGCAAAATGCAAAATTCAAAAGGTCAAAAGCCTAAAAGCAAAAGGCAAAAGGGAGAAGGCAAAAGGCAAAAGGAAAAAGGCAAAAGGCAAAAGGCAAAAGGCAAAACGAAAAAGGCAAAAGGAAGAATGCAAAAGGCAAAAGGCAAAAGGAAAAAGGCAAAAGGCAAAAGGTAAAAGGCAAAACGCAAAAGGAAGAAGGAAAAAGGCAAAAGGCAAAAGGCAAAAGGAAAAAGGCAAAAGGCAAAAGGCAAA
>SZWC01004608.1:112442-123215 GCA_023375785.1 Penium margaritaceum
TATTTTTTTTTTTTTTTTTTATATATATATTTATTTTTTTTAGAAAAATGTTTGTTATAGCACATGGTGGGGAGGATGCCAATGTCCTGCGCGCCACCACATACAAGATATGGTACAAGCCACATCCACAGAAAAGAAGAAACAGAGTTATCGGGCAAGGCTGTGTGACCAGGACCGCTTCACGCGGGCATCCACATGCTCAACGTAGCACAGGTCAGAAAGGGAAACCGCACCCTGGAGCCACGGAGCCGTTGGACGCTACTGCAAGTCATGCCGGAGCTCAACATCCGGTCGGCCGTGGGCCACGCAAGCGCAGCGGATGACACCGCACTGCCGACGGACACCTGCGAGGGAGAGGCGCTGGGCGAAGAAAGCCACCGACTGGCTCGCCCAGGCCGCCAGATCCTTCAGAGACGCTCCCTGATGTTCCTGCTGAAGGCAAAACTGGGAGAGGCGGCGCAGAAAATCCCCCGCTGCTGGCCCGAGCCCTCCAAGCGTCTCCCAGGCAAGCGGGCGAAGGACCCATCCCAGGCGAAGGATAAGAGCCGGGTGGTACTTTGTCCGCTTGGCCTCCACCGCGTTGCGGAGTGCACGCCCCTCCGAGGTGGCAGTCGCCCCCCTGGGCATCCACCGTGGTGACGTCGATGACGCACATGGCCCCATGCTGTTGGTCCTCCACAATGAGGTCTGGTCGCAGGGTGGCAGCGGCAGTGAGGAGGAGGCCGCCCGGCTCGATGCGAGTCAGTAGGAAGTGCTCCCGACAGATGCAGGCCAACTCATCACGGATGGCGTGGTGGACCTCCGTGATGAACCTGGACCCGAGCTAACGAGTCAATGGGGCAGGCGCGAGGCCGCACACACCGCAGTGCTCCAAGTAGCGCAGGGGGAGACCAAGCAAGAGCTGCGCGTGCAGGCGGAAGTCCGCCAAGGAGGGGTGGATGAGGTCTCGGGGGCCGGTCGGGGAAGCCTGAAGCCACAGCGCTGCGCCCCGAGAGCCCACTGTGCAGGTGGAAGTCCGCCATGGGGCAGGCTGGAAGCGGGCTTGGCTCCATGGAGGTACCCGCAGACAGAGATGCAGATGGGCGGGAGTCGTCCTCCTCCATGGCCTGAGCCGCTGTAGCGCGCTGCTTGCGCTTGGCCGCAGCTGCTTGCCGCCGCTTCGCCGTTGCAGCTGCTGTTCCCCGCGTGGTAGGGCCGAGGCTAGATCGGAGCGGAGCGGAGCGGGTGCGGAGCGGAGCTGGTGCAGAGCGGAGCTGGTGCGGGTGTGGTTTTCCCCTTTCTTTATTGAAGGCTTTTGTATGATATTGGTTCTCTTCCATTTCCTCTCAAATGTTTTTCTCTTCAAAACCATGGTGGGAAGGACGCCAACATCCTGCTCGCCACCGCAAACAATGTATGATACAACCCACATCCATGGAGTACAGTAGGTTCGCATGGGAGACTAGTTCTGGGTCATCGTGGCCTGCTTGGCGACGATCCGTCTTGCACTGGGGACACATCAGTGCTTGACTCTCACGCTCACGAACGCTGGGCTCAGCAGGTTAGAGCCACCTTGCTCCAGCGCGACCCCATTGCCGGAATGCGGAGCCAGTGTGCTGTCATCCGGCTTTTCAGCGTGACACATATTGAGGCCGTGTCGCCTCTTCCGCAGGAGGTGGCGGTGCTGGTTGCTCAGGTGGTAGGGGCCTGTAGTGTGCTGGCGCTTGTAGTTTTCCGTGGGTTGTACTGCCAGCAGCGACAGCGAGGGCACCGCCTTTCATTGGTTGGGTGTCTCCCCACCTTGCCGGAAGTGGCAGCAGCTCTCTCTATATCACATGGATGTGGTAGAGAGAATCCCCTTGGACTGGGGTCCAAGGGGGGGTTTGTTTGTGTTTGTATTGAACCAAAGTTCTAACACCACACACACACACACACACACACACACACACACACACACACACACACACACACACACACACACACACACACACACACACACGCGCGCGCGCGCGCGCGCGCGCGCGCGCGCGCGCGCGCGCGCGCGCGCGCGCGCGCGCGCGCGCGCGCGCGCGCGCGCGCGCGCGCGCGCGCGCGCGCGCGCGCGCGCGCGCGCGCGCGCGCGCGCGCGCGCGCGCGCGCGCGCGCGCGCGCGCGCGCGCGCGCGCGCGCGCGCGCGCGCGCGCGCGCGCGCGCGCGCGCGCGCGCGCGCGCGCGCGCGCGCGCGCGCGCGCGCGCGCGCGCGCGCGCGCGCGCGCGCGCGCGCGCGCGCGCGCGCGCGCGCGCGCGCGCGCGCGCGCGCGCGCGCGCGCGCGCGCGCGCGCGCGCGCGCGCGCGCGCGCGCGCGCGCGCGCGCGCGCGCGCGCGCGCGCGCGCGCGCGCGCGCGCGCGCGCGCGCGCGCGCGCGCGCGCGCGCGCGCGCGCGCGCGCGCGCGCGCGCGCGCGCGCGCGCGCGCGCGCGCGCGCGCGCGCGCGCGCGCGCGCGCGCGCGCGCGCGCGCGCGCGCGCGCGCGCGCGCGCGCGCGCGCGCGCGCGCGCGCGCGCGCGCGCGCGCGCGCGCGCGCGCGCGCGCGCGCGCGCGCGCGCGCGCGCGCGCGCGCGCGCGCGCGCGCGCGCGCGCGCGCGCGCGCGCGCGCGCGCGCGCGCGCGCGCGCGCGCGCGCGCGCGCGCGCGCGCGCGCGCGCGCGCGCGCGCGCGCGCGCGCGCGCGCGCGCGCGCGCGCGCGCGCGCGCGCGCGCGCGCGCGCGCGCGCGCGCGCGCGCGCGCGCGCGCGCGCGCGCGCGCGCGCGCGCGCGCGCGCGCGCGCGCGCGCGCGCGCGCGCGCGCGCGCGCGCGCGCGCGCGCGCGCGCGCGCGCGCGCGCGCGCGCGCGCGCGCGCGCGCGCGCGCGCGCGCGCGCGCGCGCGCGCGCGCGCGCGCGCGCGCGCGCGCGCGCGCGCGCGCGCGCGCGCGCGCGCGCGCGCGCGCGCGCGCGCGCGCGCGCGCGCGCGCGCGCGCGCGCGCGCGCGCGCGCGCGCGCGCGCGCGCGCGCGCGCGCGCGCGCGCGCGCGCGCGCGCGCGCGCGCGCGCGCGCGCGCGCGCGCGCGCGCGCGCGCGCGCGCGCGCGCGCGCGCGCGCGCGCGCGCGCGCGCGCGCGCGCGCGCGCGCGCGCGCGCGCGCGCGCGCGCGCGCGCGCGCGCGCGCGCGCGCGCGCGCGCGCGCGCGCGCGCGCGCGCGCGCGCGCGCGCGCGCGCGCGCGCGCGCGCGCGCGCGCGCGCGCGCGCGCGCGCGCGCGCGCGCGCGCGCGCGCGCGCGCGCGCGCGCGCGCGCGCGCGCGCGCGCGCGCGCGCGCGCGCGCGCGCGCGCGCGCGCGCGCGCGCGCGCGCGCGCGCGCGCGCGCGCGCGCGCGCGCGCGCGCGCGCGCGCGCGCGCGCGCGCGCGCGCGCGCGCGCGCGCGCGCGCGCGCGCGCGCGCGCGCGCGCGCGCGCGCGCGCGCGCGCGCGCGCGCGCGCGCGCGCGCGCGCGCGCGCGCGCGCGCGCGCGCGCGCGCGCGCGCGCGCGCGCGCGCGCGCGCGCGCGCGCGCGCGCGCGCGCGCGCGCGCGCGCGCGCGCGCGCGCGCGCGCGCGCGCGCGCGCGCGCGCGCGCGCGCGCGCGCGCGCGCGCGCGCGCGCGCGCGCGCGCGCGCGCGCGCGCGCGCGCGCGCGCGCGCGCGCGCGCGCGCGCGCGCGCGCGCGCGCGCGCGCGCGCGCGCGCGCGCGCGCGCGCGCGCGCGCGCGCGCGCGCGCGCGCGCGCGCGCGCGCGCGCGCGCGCGCGCGCGCGCGCGCGCGCGCGCGCGCGCGCGCGCGCGCGCGCGCGCGCGCGCGCGCGCGCGCGCGCGCGCGCGCGCGCGCGCGCGCGCGCGCGCGCGCGCGCGCGCGCGCGCGCGCGCGCGCGCGCGCGCGCGCGCGCGCGCGCGCGCGCGCGCGCGCGCGCGCGCGCGCGCGCGCGCGCGCGCGCGCGCGCGCGCGCGCGCGCGCGCGCGCGCGCGCGCGCGCGCGCGCGCGCGCGCGCGCGCGCGCGCGCGCGCGCGCGCGCGCGCGCGCGCGCGCGCGCGCGCGCGCGCGCGCGCGCGCGCGCGCGCGCGCGCGCGCGCGCGCGCGCGCGCGCGCGCGCGCGCGCGCGCGCGCGCGCGCGCGCGCGCGCGCGCGCGCGCGCGCGCGCGCGCGCGCGCGCGCGCGCGCGCGCGCGCGCGCGCGCGCGCGCGCGCGCGCGCGCGCGCGCGCGCGCGCGCGCGCGCGCGCGCGCGCGCGCGCGCGCGCGCGCGCGCGCGCGCGCGCGCGCGCGCGCGCGCGCGCGCGCGCGCGCGCGCGCGCGCGCGCGCGCGCGCGCGCGCGCGCGCGCGCGCGCGCGCGCGCGCGCGCGCGCGCGCGCGCGCGCGCGCGCGCGCGCGCGCGCGCGCGCGCGCGCGCGCGCGCGCGCGCGCGCGCGCGCGCGCGCGCGCGCGCGCGCGCGCGCGCGCGCGCGCGCGCGCGCGCGCGCGCGCGCGCGCGCGCGCGCGCGCGCGCGCGCGCGCGCGCGCGCGCGCGCGCGCGCGCGCGCGCGCGCGCGCGCGCGCGCGCGCGCGCGCGCGCGCGCGCGCGCGCGCGCGCGCGCGCGCGCGCGCGCGCGCGCGCGCGCGCGCGCGCGCGCGCGCGCGCGCGCGCGCGCGCGCGCGCGCGCGCGCGCGCGCGCGCGCGCGCGCGCGCGCGCGCGCGCGCGCGCGCGCGCGCGCGCGCGCGCGCGCGCGCGCGCGCGCGCGCGCGCGCGCGCGCGCGCGCGCGCGCGCGCGCGCGCGCGCGCGCGCGCGCGCGCGCGCGCGCGCGCGCGCGCGCGCGCGCGCGCGCGCGCGCGCGCGCGCGCGCGCGCGCGCGCGCGCGCGCGCGCGCGCGCGCGCGCGCGCGCGCGCGCGCGCGCGCGCGCGCGCGCGCGCGCGCGCGCGCGCGCGCGCGCGCGCGCGCGCGCGCGCGCGCGCGCGCGCGCGCGCGCGCGCGCGCGCGCGCGCGCGCGCGCGCGCGCGCGCGCGCGCGCGCGCGCGCGCGCGCGCGCGCGCGCGCGCGCGCGCGCGCGCGCGCGCGCGCGCGCGCGCGCGCGCGCGCGCGCGCGCGCGCGCGCGCGCGCGCGCGCGCGCGCGCGCGCGCGCGCGCGCGCGCGCGCGCGCGCGCGCGCGCGCGCGCGCGCGCGCGCGCGCGCGCGCGCGCGCGCGCGCGCGCGCGCGCGCGCGCGCGCGCGCGCGCGCGCGCGCGCGCGCGCGCGCGCGCGCGCGCGCGCGCGCGCGCGCGCGCGCGCGCGCGCGCGCGCGCGCGCGCGCGCGCGCGCGCGCGCGCGCGCGCGCGCGCGCGCGCGCGCGCGCGCGCGCGCGCGCGCGCGCGCGCGCGCGCGCGCGCGCGCGCGCGCGCGCGCGCGCGCGCGCGCGCGCGCGCGCGCGCGCGCGCGCGCGCGCGCGCGCGCGCGCGCGCGCGCGCGCGCGCGCGCGCGCGCGCGCGCGCGCGCGCGCGCGCGCGCGCGCGCGCGCGCGCGCGCGCGCGCGCGCGCGCGCGCGCGCGCGCGCGCGCGCGCGCGCGCGCGCGCGCGCGCGCGCGCGCGCGCGCGCGCGCGCGCGCGCGCGCGCGCGCGCGCGCGCGCGCGCGCGCGCGCGCGCGCGCGCGCGCGCGCGCGCGCGCGCGCGCGCGCGCGCGCGCGCGCGCGCGCGCGCGCGCGCGCGCGCGCGCGCGCGCGCGCGCGCGCGCGCGCGCGCGCGCGCGCGCGCGCGCGCGCGCGCGCGCGCGCGCGCGCGCGCGCGCGCGCGCGCGCGCGCGCGCGCGCGCGCGCGCGCGCGCGCGCGCGCGCGCGCGCGCGCGCGCGCGCGCGCGCGCGCGCGCGCGCGCGCGCGCGCGCGCGCGCGCGCGCGCGCGCGCGCGCGCGCGCGCGCGCGCGCGCGCGCGCGCGCGCGCGCGCGCGCGCGCGCGCGCGCGCGCGCGCGCGCGCGCGCGCGCGCGCGCGCGCGCGCGCGCGCGCGCGCGCGCGCGCGCGCGCGCGCGCGCGCGCGCGCGCGCGCGCGCGCGCGCGCGCGCGCGCGCGCGCGCGCGCGCGCGCGCGCGCGCGCGCGCGCGCGCGCGCGCGCGCGCGCGCGCGCGCGCGCGCGCGCGCGCGCGCGCGCGCGCGCGCGCGCGCGCGCGCGCGCGCGCGCGCGCGCGCGCGCGCGCGCGCGCGCGCGCGCGCGCGCGCGCGCGCGCGCGCGCGCGCGCGCGCGCGCGCGCGCGCGCGCGCGCGCGCGCGCGCGCGCGCGCGCGCGCGCGCGCGCGCGCGCGCGCGCGCGCGCGCGCGCACGCACGCACGCACGCACGCACACACACACACACACACACACACACACACACACACACACACAAAGCCAAAGAATAAAAAACAGAAAAAAAGAAAGAAAAAAGGAGGTAGGCTGAGCCAAAGCTGGGCGTGGAGGCGAAATCTGCCGTGGAGAGATGTGGACCTATGGGTGTGGCCTGAAGCCATATCGCTGCCCCCGGGACGCCTATGGCCCAACAGCGGCTGTGGAGAAGGCACTGGCATGCGGTGGTATGGGCAGGAACTGTGGGCAAGGGCTGCGCTCCCATTAGCAGGAATCCAAGAAGCACGGACGTCATGGAAGAGTTCTGACCTCAGCTGTTGGTGGAGGTCGTCCGGGGTCTCCAACTGCAACTCTGGTACGGATAGAGGCGGCTTTGGATGACATGTGGAAGAAGGGCACAAGCCTTGGTCCATTAGCGACATAGCAGGGAGATTGCTGTCACTGCTGGCAGCAGGGGGCGAAAAAGTGCAATGAAGCCCTGAACAAATCACAACCCTTATTGTGAAAGCGGAGCTGCAGCTGGCGGCGTGCTAACGTCCAGAAATCACATACACGTGAGTGCTGTAGGGCCTCCTTGAATCCTAGGATTCTCAACTGTGGACCAAATCGCGGCATAAAGCTGGCGGAGACAGCGTAGCCAAAACAGCGGGGGAGGGAGAGCCTGAACCCAGAATGCTCCTTCTCCTTTGAAGGAGGCTTTTTGTTCAGCACACTTTCTTTTTCGTTTTTTTTCCACAAAGGGCCAGCTTGTGACTGCCACCTGTTCTCTGCAACAAATGGTATGGAGTCTTGATTCTCTTGTTGCGCTCTTGGCCTCATTCTCGTCGGTGACGAGATTGACGTGCGACGCAATGGCTGATGAACCCTGTCACAGTTGTCATGGGGTCCTTTGGATTTTTTAGGCACTGACTAATGGCCCTTGTATGCCTTGAACTGAATCCAGCAGTTCTGTCAATGATTGCATCGGCTGCATTGACACGTGCTTCACTAACCTCTGCTGCATCAACATGTGCTTAATTAGCTTGTGCTGCATTAGCATGATGGCCATGTGCTGCAGGCTCCTGTATGACCGGCTGTTTTGGTTGCTACCATTTTAACTTGCATTGGGTTTTGTTCTCGTTTCCGTTTTTGCCTGCATCAGCTCTTGTTTTTCTACCCGATTTCATTGGAATATCCCAAGCTGGATGTCTTCTTCTTGTGCTTGCCAGACATGGCGGTGCTGTACTTGCATAACACCCTCGTCACGCAAGGCAGTGAATGGCATGAGTGTGCACATTCACCTCGCTTTCTTGCCACTTGCTGCAGTGAAGTACATGGACTACTTTGCATGGCGCATGTGCGGTGTTTTGGGCTCGTACACCCATGCTCGAGAATTGGGGTTCAACAACCTGCCATGCCGCTTGTGTGAGGCCGTCAGCGCGAAGGGTGGACGGTCGCACTTCACTAGCAAGTGACGTCAGAAGAAGGTATGAATGCATCTCACATTGGCGTTGAGGAATGTGTGGATGGTGTGTCACATGTCACACACACACACACATGATGTCTATTGGCAGGACGCTTTAATGCATCTCAAATTGGCGTTGAGTGGTGGATGGATGGTTGTCCCTTGAATGGTAGTTGTTGCCACGAGAAGATCTTCTCCTTGGGAAGAGACTGGAAAGGGTTTTTTCTAAGGGATGAAAGATGTTGTGCGCATGCCACGATGTTCACTCTCTGTCAACCATGACACCTCGTGGCCATGTCACTTCATTCTGAGTATCAATTCGGCACTTTGGAAAGAGGCACTGGCATGACTAGACGAGTCAGACTCGAGGAAGCAGATTAGCCCTTGGCGGGTTTCTGTGATGGGCCTTGTAGTTAGTATGGAGACATGTTGTGTACCTCACTTGTTTTGAAATGCTGAGGCAAGGACATACACATGATTACTATCACAAGGAGCTTAGTGACAACACCTCTGCCATGAAGGGGGAACAGGAGGATGAAGAAAACCTGCAAGGAGACATGATTCCGCACATGTCATACAGAAGGTTTATGCCTTCTATACATGTCAAGCAAAAGTGTTGGTCACTAGGCTGTTGACATTCTTCTTTTTGTACTCTTGTCGACAGCATTGCAGTGAACCCCCCGGCAGCTATTCATGCCCATGCAGGTAAAAAATGAGGTTGAGAGCGGACATCCAGTGAGCATGTGGCTGGCAATGAGACTTGGGGCGCCAATTGTCTCTGTGTGCACCTCCAACACAGCTGCGAGTTCTTTAAGGCCCGTTGTTGCCTCTGCCCTGCTGGTTGAGTGCCGACGAGGTTTTGTTTTGTGCTGACTTGGCTGATGCCACCATGATGCATGTGTCGAAAGTGCAGCCTACTCTACAAACATTCCCGCATCGTACATGTAATTGTTGCGCAGTCTTTACAAATGTGTACGTGTAGGTTCTTTTCGTCTGCACAGAAGTTTTGCGCAAAATTATGATCTGGGTCCAGCTGGTCCAGATCCCCCACTGGGATGCGCATTGTGATGTCGTAGCCCAGGTAGATATGTCAGTTGCCATTGCCTGCTTTACTTCTTTTACAACTCTTATCTTGCTCCACACTCTTGCCCATTTTGCACATTGCTCATCACGGTAAATTCATTGTGTCACTAATGTGTGTAGCTTGCAAAGAAGATACAAGTTCCGGTCGATTGAGATCTTGCATGAGCAGGGGAGATGAATATGCAACTGTCTATAATGTCAGACTCAACAGTGACCTGAGATTACTTTAGGATGAAATCATGGGATGAATGGCCAGCACTTCCTTTCTGAACACAAGGGGTGGGTCAACCCAAAGGGACTATCCACAACTCGTATGACGCATCATCTTCTCCAGCTAGAAGTTGTCAACACTGAAGCATGCAACACAAGAATGGACTCAGATTGAAGCAACTGTCCATAGTGTTAGGTGAGTGGGTGTTAAACTAAAGGCCTTATACCTCCTTTTACAATGAGATGCGAAGTAGAGAATGTGATTCGGATGCACGTGTTTACTACAGGCTGACCCACAACGTGCTCGAGTCCATGTGTTTTCATAAGGCCTTTCATGACCTTTGCTCAAGGCATGAATGTGCATCACCAGACTTGTCCCAGATCACTTGCGTTGTTCTTTTCCCTTCTTCCCTTTTGGCGAGGTATGCATTAAGGAACAAGATCTTCGACATTTTGAACACATGGTCTTGTGGCATGCGTTTGGTGGCAAAAGGCCATGCGTTGTTGGTGAAGCGGTTAGCGAAGTGATCGGATAGGTCGTGTAAGGGCCCTTGCCAGTGAAGTTAGCCTAGAAAGTTATTCAGAACATGATAATGCGGCTGATCTTCACGTGTCTGGTTGTCAGCTCAACGTTTATGTCGGGATTGTCAGCCTGGCCCGAGGGGTTGGAAGGCACCACCAGGGTACAGGCGTCTTGGCGTGGATCACCTTCACTTCTCTCAAGAGCTACAAGTCATCAAGGAGCTAGAGGCGTTTCACTTCTCTCAAGAGCTACAAGTCATCAAGGAGCTAGAGGCGTTTCACTTCTCTCAAGAGCTAGAAGTCAGGCCCCAGTTTGATAGCTTTAAGGACAAGCCAGCGGTCTCCCAGCCTTCGCTGCTGGGGAACTCAGTCTGGGTGAAGGGGCCCATGCAGGTTAGGGGGCCAAGAAAGTGGGGTGGTTATGGTCAAAGAAGGTCCTGTCCACAGTGACTTGGGCCTTCACTATCATCATGCAGGCATCCAGTATGAAAGGGAAGAGACACGGACTTAGCAGGGAATGAGGCAATGGAAGCAGCCATGGATGGTCGCTTGAAGTGTTGAAGAGGCAAAGCTGATTCCTAAAGCAGTGCATGCGCTTCTCAACCACTTGAGTGAATGATAAACTGAGTCATCGAATGGTTGCGTGATTACATGATCTAGTGGTTGAACTGGGCCTTGGTGCCTGAATTGGTAAGGGATGGGGCTCTAACACCAGCAGATGGTGCAAGAGCACATCTTTGACACTTGGCCTGAAGGAAAATTCGTCACGGGTCCATAGAAACCAAGCGCATGCAAGGAAGATGCTTGTGCCATGGAAGTTGGAAACGCATGGCTAGAAAGTTATTGGTCACGCAGGTATGCCGTTATGCAAGTGGCCCAATACGTGGCCGCGTAGTGAGTGAGTCTTTGAAACCAACCTATCCAAGGGACTGGAGAGCTTGAAAGTGGTAGTGAGGTCAACCAAAGCTTCTTAGGAAACAAATGGTACTGGAAGCCAGTGAACCAAGGTGTTGGAAAAATTCGGAAGCATCAAGCCTAGATCATGTGTTGCGCCGATGGAATCCCAAGGGGCTTGTAGGAAGAAGGAAGAGGAGCACATATGATTTCAAGCATGGATACTTGTGTTTCTTGGAATTAGACATAAATGCATTTGAATTTTGGTAACATTGGCTCTAAACCCTCTCTCTCTCTCTCTCTCTCTCTCTCTCTCTCTCT
>SZWC01004608.1:142806-169465 GCA_023375785.1 Penium margaritaceum
TCAGCTCCATTAGATCCAAAAACTGGAGATCCGGGAAAAAAGAGAGAAAAAATGAACTCCCAGTCCTACTCGCTTGCTGCCTGCCACTTGGCAAGAGCACCACTTGCAAGGGAGTAGCAGCAATAGCAGCTTTAGCAACAACTGCGTATCATCTCTAGTAGCAGCAATAGCCGCGCAGTAGCAAGAGCAGAAGCAACAGCCGCGTGGCAGCATGAGTAGCGCGCAGTAGCAATTGCAGCAACGCAGCACCGCTAGCCGCAACAGCAGCAATTGTAGTAGCGCAACACCATTAGCTGTTGTAGCGGCAGCGGCAATAATAGTAGTAGCAGCAACAGCAGAAACAGTAACAGTAGTAGGAGCACAAGCAACAGCTATAGCAGTAGCAGCAAGAGTAGCAACAGCAACCGTAAGAGCAGCACATGGCGATCGTGTTGGTTTCGTGCATCTCTCATTATACTCTGTTGTGTCCTCTCAACTTGTGTACATCAGCGTGCAGATGACTGACGGCAAGACTCGACGCTGCTGGAATGTCGTCTGGTGGAGCGGACGCGTGCTGAGGTCTACTCACAGTTCGCTGGAGTCTCCACCCTCTGGCGACGCGTTCAGATCCATTGACAGGCCTCCTTGGCGATTGGGTCGTCGTCAGTCACAGCCACTGCAGATGCTGTATACATGCACCGAGCGCTGCTTCTGGTTGTGCCATTGCGTCTGCAGCATCATGCTCTGCCTAGGATCCATGTCTCTTCCTGTGTGGCACTGTTTGGCATCATTGACTGTCGTAGGCACTGGCTGGGTTTGGGCAGTCATAACTCTTTGCTGCTATTTTCTTAGCTGATTCTGACCGCATGACTGCGTTCGCAGCATTGGTATTATGGTATGGTCCAGTTTTTACGCAAAACGGACGACGCCCGGGTTTTGGGTTGTCGGGCGTCTGGCGGGGCTCACCGAGAAAACCCTGCCTGCCAGAAAAGAGGTTTAGGACTATTTCGTGATTGGCTTGTTAGCTAAGTAACAAGTTCTACACTAGTGGGGGGGAGCTAGAACTTGGAGGGATCTCCCATTGTTGCTCATTCTACATTCCTAATCAGTTACTTTCAGTGTCCAGCTGCTTTCTAGCGCTAACACTAGCGCGAGCACTTCTGAGTAACAAACCCAGAGCTTCCAGACTTAGTCTCTAGAGCAGCAGACTGAGGGGGCAGTAGACTTAAGCAATGAGCGTGGAAGTCCGCATAATGCATTAACAACGCTGCTGCCCCAACCTGATGCCTAGTATGAGGGGATTAGGCGAAAACAGAAATGGGCCTCCGGAGACTCGAAATATTTGAGGCTCCCTGCTATGGGTCGTTGATGACGATTGCTCCTCAGTTCTGTGAGGGGGAAAACCCATGACGCGGACTGAGAACGCTATTCTACAAACTCCGACGACAACTTCAAAGCAGGAGCTAGAGGTTCCGGCCCGTTACAGTGGTTCTCAGAGCCAAACGACCCCCGCGATCAAGGGTTGGACAGAAACGGCGGCTGTGTCGCACACAAAAAGCCGCCGGCAGCTACAAGCAGTAGTAGAAATGCCACAAGGGACTACAATGTCTACACCTAACGAACTGAAGTGCCGTAAAGTGCGTTGGAGAGCTGAAAAAGAGTTCTATTTGGTAGAGCCTCTTCTCTCCAGTCTCTCCTCACTCCTATGGAGCTAAGGGAAACATTGTGGGACGGGGTGGGGAGTGCCCACCCCCAAATCATCAAGTTTTTCCCCTCTTTTCAAGGCTCCTTCCTCCCTCCTTCATCAAAAAATTGGAAAAGTGTTTCTTCCCAAGGCCAGAAGTCCTCACGACCTGAGAGCACCCAAAAATGGAGGATGGACAACACCTTGAAGATTTTGGCGGCTTCCCCAACGCCGCCGGCTCAAGGCAGACGCCACCAAGGAGCACGAGGCGCGCAAAGACTCAAGAGGAAGCCAAGGAAGACAAGAAGACAAAGGGAGGACAAGAAATTAGAAGAGGGAGTGAAGGAGTTGCTAGGACTTGCTAGATCTCCTTTTCCATTCTTTGTCCTTATCTTGTGAGCAGCACTCACATTTGTTTTTGTCATTCCCTTGTATTCCAATTTTCTGTTTTCTTAGGTACTAGTCCTTGCCAATCGTCATCAGTCACAGCTTAGGAAGACTAGCTTTCAAAATTCACGCCCTTGTGCCGATGTGACGGCCTAGGAAAATAGAAATAGAATTTATAATTGCCTCACCGATCGTGAGAGCAAGGAGTTTGTGGGAGGCAAACCCTCCTCGAATTTGTGGGGTGATCCCCACAACAACATTCACGTGCAAGTTGCACGGACGACGAGATGGAAAGTGGCGGACCATCAAAGACTAACAAGGGCAAGGTGGTGACAGCATCACCACACTCCCTCAGCGGACTCGAAGTCTTGGGAGCCGCCGCCGCAAGCACGGTTGCCAAACCGAAGGCAATTGTACCGCCAAAGGCAACTGACGCCAACCTCGACGACGCCGAGACGAGAACGTCGACGTGCACGTGGGTGACCCCCACGCGACGGATGAAGTGATGGAGGAGGATCTCCCCGAGGGGGACCACGACGAAGAGCATGACGCTGACGATGGCAAAGGCGACAAGGATCGCGATCATTACCATCGTCGTGCGGCTAAATCGAGCCGATTGCTCAAGAAGGGTAAGGCGCTCTGCGGAAGGCAGCGAGACTGCCGAGAGCAGCAAGGGTGCGAAAAGTAGCCATGCGGGAAGCTCCCGTAAGAACAAGCAGGACGACGACATCGCGAAGGTAATTCGTGATGATTGCCACAGGCTTGCGGAGTTTGCTGCTGAAGCGACAGGCCGACTCAAGATCACCACCAATGGTAGAGGCACGGCACCACTTAGAGGAGTGGGGGCGTACCCCCCTTCCTATGATGTGCCCACAATGGGGCAAGGAATTCCCCACTCAAGCGTTGTCACTGACGATAGTCTCCTCCAAAATGTGGGACTCCTTGGAGGCATGTACGCAGATTGTACCCTTCTATAGTGGGTAAAGGTGCACGGACAACGGAAGGCTCTGGAGGCTATCGCCGATGCTCTAACGAAATCAGAGCTCAAGTTTGCTTTTGCCAACCTGCTGGCCCACGTCGGGTAGAGCATCACGGACCACGACCGTGATCGCCAGCTACAGCGCCTGGCCGCCCATGAGGCAAGCCGCCGATGCGACGGCCTCGTTAAGGCATTGCAGAGCATGACCCAAGTGCGGATGCAGCAGCAAGCACAACACGCTGTATCTGCAAACGCCATTGCCGGTTGTACCAACGACATGCCTACCTTGATGACTTCGGGGCCTATCATGAACACATCCTTCCTCCATAGCATAGAAATCTTCCAAAAGGGCTTGAAGCTGACCGATTGGCTGAACCGCATGTAGCACGTCCTACGCGTCCACAAGGCTCCACTTAGTCAGTGGGGCAACCTCGCCACGACACGACTTGAAGACAAGCTCTTCAAGTACGTGGTTAAGGGGTGGAGTGCGCAAAGGCCTCACCTTGAGTGGCAGCCTATGCCATGGGAAACGTTCTGCAGAATCATGCATAAGAAGTGTACCCAATATGAGGAGGCACAACGCACCTTCCACAAGATCAAGGACTTCAGGTAGCTGGGTAACTTGCTTGAGGCCTGCTTGATCGAGTTTACCGTGCTCGTGGAGGAAGCCGAAAGCTTCACCGAGAGCGGCGGTAATCAGACCTCCAAGTACCCAGAGTGCTTGCTGTTGGAGTACTTGCGCGATGGTCTTGCCAGCGAGAAGCTGAAGGACAAGACCACTAAGACCGCAACGGGCCAAGCTTGAAAAAGCTGGAGGGCGTTGCAAGACTACATGAGCAAAGTGTATTCGGCGAACCCGAAGCACTAATCAGAAGCATGGCCAAACACGCGTGCACATCAAGGCCGCGATGAACGAATGGAGGCTATAAGGGCTGGATGATATGGGAGCCACCGGTCGAGGCGGTGATTACATCATCATGCTGAGTTCAGGTGCATGACTTGATGCTTCCATTATATTCTACGTGAAAAACTGTGCCAAATCGACCCAAGAACCGGGTCATTCAGAGCAAGGACGAGAAAGATACGGCCGTGCAAAGGTGGGAGGCGCACCTCCAGAAAACAGGAGACGTACCGGTTCCACCCCGAGCACGGCGGAGCGACTTTCTCGCCCACTGCAGCCAAAGTACCCCTGGATGGATGCTTAGCCAATAAGGCAAGGTTCATTGGAGTCCATGGGCGCTTCGGGATGGCGGTTGGAGCTGTGTTCGCAAGCAAGGGTGCTTCCGGCGGCCGTGACCCCCGCTGTCGGTGCTGCCAGCGGCCGTCACGCCTGGAGCACTCAAACGACCATAACTTCGGTGTTTCTTCACGGATTGGGGCGTTCTTTGGCTCGCAGCGCGTACTATATGATGCATGTGTTATTAGCATAAGTGCGCCTCGATAGAGGACTTCAGGGTGCTGAGTAGCTTTTGGCTGGCTCATTGGGCCGGGTACATAAGGAAGCCTAGGAGTTGTTCTACGCATGCCAATCTAACCCAAAGACTTTGTACATTGCCTTGTACTGATCTATCAAGTAAGGATTATCATTAAGTATTATTAAGTAAGGATTATTTCCTTGCCCAACTCTACTTGTCCTCCAAGTATCGCCTTGCAAACGTCCATTTGGACCTACAAGTCTTCCGCAGCACACCTTGGTGCAAACACCGCCGGGAGAGTCGCACAACAGGAACCTCGGTCACTAGCAGCGGCCTTCCTGCTAGGAGAGGGTCATGCGACATCTCAAGGGTTGGCCCACACACCAAGGGGTCGAGGGAGGGAGTTTTATCCCAAGGGCTCGGCGTGTGTCCATCACGCCGGGCGCCCCTCGGTTCACATTTGGTATCAGAGCGCGTGGACGTTCGCTCGGTCTTTGCGCGGACCCAAGGGAGGCAGCAGATCTGCCACAACTACGTTTGGCCAGAATTTTTCGTCACGACCAAANCCCAACTCTACTTGTCCTCCAAGTATCGCCTTGCAAACGTCCATTTGGACCTACAAGTCTTCCGCAGCACACCTTGGTGCAAACACCGCCGGGAGAGTCGCACAACAGGAACCTCGGTCACTAGCAGCGGCCTTCCTGCTAGGAGAGGGTCATGCGACATCTCAAGGGTTGGCCCACACACCAAGGGGTCGAGGGAGGGAGTTTTATCCCAAGGGCTCGGCGTGTGTCCATCACGCCGGGCGCCCCTCGGTTCACATTTGGTATCAGAGCGCGTGGACGTTCGCTCGGTCTTTGCGCGGACCCAAGGGAGGCAGCAGATCTGCCACAACTACGTTTGGCCAGAATTTTTCGTCACGACCAAAACTATCGCGGCAGTGGCGTTTGACCAGGCTTTCCTCATGGAGGAGATCCGGCGTGCTCTTGACGAGTTGCGTCAAGAGAACCAGCAGCTACGTGCGGAGGTTGAGGCGAGGTACGTGGCCAAGGGAGCACTGCGTTGGGGGTGTTGCATTGGCATCTGCACCTGCCTTTCGGCGGCCCAAGCCAAAGGAGCCGGAGTTCTACCCCGGCAAGGGCAGTGCGCGCGAGTGGCTCTTCACGGTGAACCAGTACTTCACGGCGTTGGGCGTTCCCGTGGGTGAAGATGCCACAAGATTGGAGTATGCACCTACGCTACTCTGGGGAATGGCGCTACAGTGGTGGTCGGCATTGTGCCGGCGGAACGCCGCTGGATTGCCGGATGGGCTGGGGGCCGGGGCGCGGCTTCAGCCATTGCTCAGTCTACTGCTGGGGCGGGAAGTGTAGCTCGGTGTGCGGACATTGATGGAGAAGCCAGAGACGTGGGAGCAGTTGGAGACGATGCTCCAGGCGCGTTTTGACCTCCTCAACTACAGCCGGGTCGCACGTGATAAGATCAAGCACGTCCAGCAAGGCAGATCGGTCCAGGACCACACCACACGCTTCATGGCTTTGGCAGCGCAGATCGATGACCTCTCGGACGCGGAGGCGTACGACCGCTACCATGACGGCCTGAAGCCGCACGTCCAATGTGAACTTGCAGTGCTCGGGCTGCGGACCTTTGCAGAGTTGGTCTCGGCGGCGGAGCGTATCGACGCGGTAAGCTACAATGCGCGCCGGACCAGCTATGCAACACAAGCACGGGTGGAGCAGCCGGGTCAGGCTGTGCCCATGGAGGTGGATGCTATCCAAGCCGGGCAAACGGGTGCGGGCGGGCAACAGGGACCGAGAGGCAAGTGCTGGGTTTGTGGTGAGGAGGGTCATCGTAAGCGGGATTGCCCCAAGCGCAAGGCACGGCAGGGAAACGGGAAGCAGCAGTGAGGAGGGGACGACCTACTGCTATAAGTCTTCCGTCCGTAAAAGAAAGCATTAGCCATTAAAGTCTTTTGTCGATTAATGAGCTACCACAAGTGCTGTTGCGGAATGAGGGTGAGACCCGGCAGTTTCAAGGGATCATCTTGGAGCTGGTTCTTGAGATTTCGGAGGGAAGTTTCAAGGGTCAAAGGAAGCTACGCGGGCTGCTAGACGGTAGTGCAATCCATAGCTTCTTCAACGACAAGTTGGCGACGAGGGTTGGAGCTCGCACGGCAGCCCGGGATGTCGGCCAAGGCGCGGCAAGTATCCGGAGTGGTGGAGTGCGGCAGGCCTCTCGTCAAGCAGAAGGTCCATATAGGTGAGTTGGTGTGTGACATGGAGTTCCACACTTGCCCTATGGATGATTACGATTGCTTGATCGGCCGGGATTGGTTGCACACCTTGAATCCGGAGGTGGATTGGAGGTGCAACCGGGTGGTCGTAAAGGCAGGCGGGAAAAATCTCACTTTGTCTTTGTGGCGGGGTGAGGGGAAGGAGTCGGAAGTGGCGGAAGCGGGGAATCAGCTGCGCGTCATCAACTTGCAGCAGCTGAAGCAGTACGAGCGCAAGGGTGGCCAGGTTTACTTGGCATTGGTGCGTCCACAACAAGCAGCAGAGCAGCAGATTGTAGCGGTTGAAGCAGCGGAGGGGCAGCCGGTGGAAGGCACAGGGGCTCCAGAGTTGCCTCCCGGTGTTGGGGAGGTGCTCAAGGAGTTCCGGGATATTTTTCCGGAGGAATTGCCAAAGGGGCTGTAACCGCGGCAAGACATCGACCACAAGATCAAGGTGGTGCCAGGTTCATCTCCAACGGTGCGGTCTTACAACCGCATGAGCGACGCGGAGCTTGCGGAGCTCAAGAAGCAATTGGGGGAGTTGGTGGACCAAGGCTTTATTCGGCCTTCGGTGTCTCCATACGCGGCGCTGGTGCTGTTCGTCAAGAAGAGATCAGGAGAGCTGCGGATGTGCGTGGACTACCGGGCGCTCAACAACATCACGGTGAAGAATCGCTACCCGTTGCCACGGGCCGCGGAGTTGTTCCACCAGCTTCGAGGCGCGCGCGTCTTCAACAAACTGGACCTGAGGTTGGGGTATCACCGAATCCGCATCGCGGAGGAGGATGTGGAAAACACCGTGTTTCGGACGCGTTATGGACACTTTGAGTATCTCGTGATGCCTTTTGGGCTAACGAATGCTCTAGCTACGTTCATGGCACTGATGAACCGGGTATTCCATCCCTACTTGGACCAGTTCGTGGTCGTCTTCCTCGACGACATCCTTGTCTACTCGCGGACGATGGAGGAGCACCAAGAACACCTGCGGACGGTGATGGAAGTGCTAGGAAAGGAGCGGCTGTTTGCCAAGCTCAACAAGTGTGAATTCGCCAAGCTGGAAGTGGAGTTCCTCGGGCACATTATGAGCTGGAGAGGAATCCGCATGGACCCAAAAAAGGTGGAAGCAGTGAAGGAGTGGCCAGAGCCGGCGTGCGTGCGTGACATCCAGGTTTTTCTGGGTTTTACAAACTACCACTGGAGGTTCATCCGGGGGCACGCGGCAATGGGAGCACCCTTGACAGACTTGCTCAAGAAAGGGTGCTAATGGGAGTGGGGTGCAAAGGAGGGGCAAGCCTTCGGTGCAATGAAGGCTGCCATGTGTCAAGACTCGGTATTGGTGCATCCGGACACGAGCAAGGAGTACGTGTTGGCGACGGACGCAAGCGACTATGCCATCGGTGGGGTGCTGATGCAAGACCAAGGGAGGGGGTTGAAGCCCATTGCGCACTACTCCAAGAAGCTGAAAGGAGCTGAGCTCAACTACCCGATCCATGAGAAGGAGATGCTCGCAGCGGTCCAGGCCTTCAAGAAATGGAGGTGCTACCTTGAGGCGCGGCGGTGTGTGGTGCACACAGACCACTACGCGCTCAAGTACCTCAAGTTGCAGCCAAACCTAAGTCATCGTCAAGCACGGTGGATGGAGCTGCTGGAGGGCGGCTTCGACTATGAGAACCAATACAAACCAGGGAGGATCAACCCAGCGGACCCGCTTTCGCGTCACCCAGACTTGGGCGTGCATGCGATCACGATGCTGAAGGGATCTCCAATCATCCGCAACCTGTTTGCACACGGATATGCGGAAGACGAGGAATTTGCCGCAAGTACGGTGAAGGGGTGCAAGTGGGACGACCAGTATTGGCGGCGTCAGAAGGGGAACCAGATCGTGGTGCCGTGGAGTGCATCGTTGTGGCAAGCACTATTGGAAGAGGTGCACGACTCGCACTACAGTGGTCATTTTGGCCATGACAAGACCTTCAAGACGCTTGCGCGCCAATATTGGTGGGCGACGATGGGAGCAGATTGCAAGGAGTACATGAGCAGCTGTGACACATGCCAAAGAATCAAGTCACGAAGGGCACGGGCGCCAACCGCTACCGGTGCTGGAACGTCCGTGGACAGACATCTCACTTGATTTTGCGAGGGGTCTTCCATGGAGTGCAACGGGCAACACCATGGTGCTGGTGGTGGTGGACCAGTTCAGCAAAATGGCGCATTTTATTCGATGTGCAGAGAAGGTCACAGCAGCAGAGACGGCGTAACTCCTCTTGCAACACGTCATCAAACTGCACAGGGTGCCGAAGTGCATGGTCTCGGACCCCGACCCGCGCTTCACCTCCCAATTTTGGGAGGAACTCTTCAAGAAGCTGGGCACCCGTGTGGCTCTCTCATCGGCCTACTATCCTCAAACTGATGGCCAAACTGAGTGCACCAATCAGACCATGGAGCAGCTGCTGCGATGGATGGGAGTGTAAGCTCCCGGTGGCTGATTTTGCCTACAACTCAGCTGTGCATGCCTCTACGGAGAGGTAGTGTATGGGGTGCAGCCTACATGTCCCTCAGACATGGCAACGGGATAGGACCTCCCCGCGGTGCAGCGGTTTACAAGTGACTTCACAAAGGTGTGGCGCGGCGTACGCGAGGCGCTACACAAGGCGCGGCAGTAGATGAAGCGGCAAGAGGACAAGCACCGGACAGCCGAGGAGTTCTTGGTCGGACAACAGGTGCTATTGAGCTCGCGGAACCTGCAGCTGGCGGGGGTGGACACCGACAAGCTCAAACCTCGGTGGGTGGGCCCTTTTACGGTCAAGGAGACGCGGTCCGTGGTGAGCTATGAGTTGGAGCTGCCGGACCACTATGGGATCCATCCCGTGTTCCACGCTTCTCTTCTCAAGGCCTACAAGGAGCCGGATGCGCAGTTCGCGGTGCGAAGACAGGCCCCTCCTCCACCGGTCTTGGTCGAGGGTGAAGAGGAGTATGTGGTGGAGACGATTCTCGGGCATCGTCGGCGCGGTAACGGGTGGCGGTACCTGGTGCAATGGCTCGGCTATGGGCCTGAGCACACCTGGTGGATCCCTGCAGCCAATTCTCAAAGGGGCAGTGCTGTCAACACGGTCATCCGAGCGTACCAAGACCGCACTGGGACGGTGCGTCCTCAGAGGGGGGGTGATGTTATGGGAGCCGCCGGTCGAGGCGGTGATTAGGTCATCATTCTGAGATCATGTGCATGATTTGATGCTCCCATTGTATTCTACGTGAAAAACCGTGCAAAATTGACCCAAGAACCGGGTCATTCGGTGCAGGGACCAGAAAGATACGGCCATGCTAGTTTTCAGGAAAAACGGATGACGCCCGGGTTCGGGGCTGTTGGCTGCTTGGCAAGGGCTCACCGAGAAAACTCAGCCTGCCCACAAAATAGAGAATTTCCTGATTGGTTGGTAGTTTAAGTAACTAGCTCTACTGAGCTGGGAGAGGCCTAGTTCTGTGAGGGGTCTCTCAGTTCCATTCATTCTCAGTTGCTAATCACACATTTCTTCGTCGGGTCTGCCCTTTTGGCGCTAACTCCTTAGTGTCCAGTTTTTCTCTCACGTGTCCCAGAGTAGCTAGAGGGGACATCATTGCAAAGCTACGAGGGTGGGACCATGCCAACTCAAACCATGTTATAGCCCCAACCAGCTGCTCTAGAATAGTTTCCATCTTGGTATCAGAGCCATAGCACATCAGAAGCAACAAATCTTTGCAGTAGGGAAGTGTACAGGTCCCTGTCTATGCCAACGGTCCTAGAAATGCGCCAATGTAAGGGAAATTCTGCCAGATTTTCCCTGGCAAAGTTTGCTCGCCAGGTGGCGTTGTCAAAATTCTCTTGACGCGGGGGAAATGCTATCAAAAGTTTTCTTGCAGCACTGACCCAGTGACGACGGTAGCGTTGGTGGACTCGCAGTTGGCAAATTGACAGGCGATGGTGTGGCGGCACCTACGCACACGGCAATGGCGTCAGACAAGGGAAGTCCCTTGACTCCCTACCCTCCCCCCTTCCTTTGCTACTGCTGCCGCGACAACAGGTCCAAAATTAGAAGGTTAAAAGTTATTGTCAAATACAAGTCATTTAATTCAGTTCAAAAAAATTGTCGAATGTAAGGGGCATTGCGGTATTATTGCCACATTCACCGATCATTTTCTGGTTTTTATCAACCAACGTCTTCGTAAACTCAGAGGTTCACTTGCTCACCATCCTTGATGCTTGTCATGGGCAAGTCATTATCGAAAGCTGCACTCACCTCTTCGTTTGCTCATCCTGATGAAATGTAACCCATAAAGAAAGTTTATGCTGCTTTGAAGCCATAGCTATCGATCATCGGAGCAAGGACGGAGTAGTACTATACCCATCGTTTCGCCAGATAAAGCAGCGATGTCCATAGTCCGAAACGAACCGACAGCGGTGTCCATAGTCGGAAACGAAGTGACCGCGGTGTCCATAGTCGGAAACGTAAAGACACTGGTGCCCACAGTCAAAACCTACATGACAGCGGTGCCCCCGGTTATTGGTCGTCATGGGGACGATTGGAATATATTTCATAGTTTCAACATATTTGACTTTGATTTAAACGTGGATTAATCGGGCATGTTGTACCGTTTCGTCGGCGGACGACAACGTAATATGAAAAGCAGTTGACATGGTTTGATAGGGCTCCCAAGCCTTATTCATGGGGGTGTTTGGATAATATCACACGGATTCCGCCGTACGTCTCCTGTTTTCTGGAGGCGAACCTCCATAAAACAGGAGACGTACCGGTTCGACCCCGAGCACGGCGGAGCGACTTTCTCGCCCACTACAGCCGAAGCGCCCCTGGATGGACACTTAGCCAAAAAGGCAAGGTTCATTGGAGTCCATGGGCGCTTTGGGATGGCGGTTGGAGCTGCGTTTGAAAGCAAGGGCGCCTCGGGCGGCCGTGACCCCCGCTGGCGGTGCTGCCAGCGGCCATTACGCGTGGAGCACTCAAACGGCCATAACTTAGCCGTTTCTTCACAGATTGAGGCGTTCTTTGGTGCATTGGAATGCTCGCAGCGCGTAATACATGATGCATGTGTTATTAGCATAAGTGCGCCTTGATAGAGGGCTTCGGGGCGCTGAGTAGCTTTTGGCTGGCTCATAGGGCCTGGTACATAAGGAAGCCTAGAGGTTATTCTACGCATGCCAATCTGACCCAGAGACTTTGTACATTGCCTTGTACTAATCTATCAAGTGTAAAGATTAATTCCTTGCCCAATTCTACTTGTTCTCCAAGCATCGCCTTGCACACGTCCATTCGGTCCTACAAATCTTCCGCAGCGCACCTTGGTACAAACGCCGTCGGGAGAGTCGCACGGCAGGAACCTCGGTCACTAGTAGCGGCCTTGCTGCTAGGAGAGGGTCGTGCGACATCTCAAGGGTTGGCCCACACACCAAGGGGTCGAGGGAGGGAGGTTCATCCCAAGGGCTCGGCGTTTGTCCGTCACGTCGGGCGTCCCTCGGTTCACACTGGAGGAACAGTCGGGCAGCAGGGCGGGTCAAGGACAAGCAGCAGGCAAATCCCTCAGCCAAGAAGACTGGTGGGAACAAGCCCCCCAACCACAAGCGTGGATGCAACAATGGCGAGCTACAGGTGGCGCACAAGCGTCGTAACACGGCCTTCCGCGAGGGACTGTGCCACAACTGAATGCAGCTGGGACACTTCAGTGCCCAGTTCCCTGAGGCTGTTGGTGGTGGACAAGATGTCGTGGCGTTAGCCGCAGCTGCAGCACCTCGTGGGGAGGCTACACCAGGAGGCTGCGGACAAGGCCATGGACAGGGTCGCGGCCGCGGCAATGGGCCCGGCCGTGGTAACGGACAAGGCCGTGGGGCGGGTTTTCTCCACCCTTAAGTGACGTTAGTGGAGACCACTCAGGGGTAAAAATGGATCACAAGTGCGGTTCATGTTTTCAGACTAGGATTTTAAACAATTTGAGTTTTTTACGAGTTCAAATTTCTCTGTTGTTTTCTCCCCTCTCATTGAACCTTATTCTGCACTTGTTCATCGGCATTGTCCACTAAATCTTGCATCATCGGATGAGTTGCATGACCGGACTTGCTTAGTGGTGGTGACACCAACCACTGTGCAAGAATTATGTAACACAGTGATTGAAGCAAACACCCTCAAAGCGACGAGTTCGATCACGTTCGTGGTACCTTTAGTTGATGATTTTTACCAATGGAATTTAAAGACTGAAAGGTGCTAGCCAAATTCACATGTTCCCACAAAATGTGGACTAGAGTAGGTGAATCATGGGAGCTGCGGCATCCACTATCTAGATTCCATGTTTATCACAAACTCGGCTTGTCATCGTGGAGCCTGTTCACTCAGAAGAGTGAAGGCAACATGACGATGCAGTTTAAAAGACACCTAGTTGGTGCTCCCGTGAACGTACTTGCTGACATTGGAGGAGATGAATCATTTGTTAGCATTGGCTTTACCCGACAGGTCTGGTTGAAGTTTGAGCCATCAAATGGCGTAGTTATCGTCAGTGACAACGTACAGTACCCGTGATCAGTACTTGTAAAGCGAAATTTTGTATTCAAGGGTACACGCAGAATGTCACGCTGAAGGTACTCAACCTTCTTGACCTGTTTGACGTGGTGCTAGGTGATCCCTGGCTCCATCAAAACAAGGCTCTAATGTGCTTTGAATCAAAGCGTTTGATCCTCCGAAAAGGACAGCGTCACTTTACGTTGATTTTTAGTACGGAGTTATTACCGACCCGACTCAAAGTCCATGCCAGCTTTTCTGCGATGCAGGTCAAGACACTTATTCGACAAGGATGTCGATACTTCTTACTACGTGAAGGAAGAAACACCACAAGAGATCAAATCCCTATTGGCGGAGTTCTCGGATGTATTTCAAGACCCACCAGTTGGGTTTCCACCAGAAAGACACATGGGCCACACGATTCCGCTGCAACCAGAGGGGACCCCTTCATTCAGACCCATGCATTGCCTTAGTCCAGCAGATCGGCGAGAGGCCAAATGCCTAATCAAAGAGTACCTTGCAAAGGGATGGATTGAGTCAAGTAGCTTGCCGTATGGTGTGTCGATGCTTTCTGTGAACAAAAAGAACGGTGGTTTATGCATGTACCTGGATTATCGGGCGTTGAAGAAGTTGACGGTGAAAAATCAATTCCCTTTACCGTGGATTGAGGACCTTTTTTACCAACTCCAAGGGGTAAAAGTATTTTTTTCCTTGGATTTGCCTCAAGGGTACCATCAAATCTGTATCACGGAGGATGATGTGCCCAAAACCGCATTTTGAACTCACATAGGACACTATCAGTTTTTAGTGTTATGTCTCAGGCTAACAAATTCCCCGGTAACCTTCCAAAGAGAAATGAAGCGAACGTTCTCCAAGCAACTCGGTCACTTTGTCTTGGTTTACCTAGACAATATGCTGGTTTTCTCTAAATCAATAAAAGAGGGCATAGAACATCTGCACAAAGTCCTTGCAATCCTTCAGGAACAGAAGATCTATGCAAAAGTGAGCAAGTGCAAGTTTGCACAAGATGGGCTTGAATACCTTGGACACATCTTCGGCAAGGACGGCATCCATGTCGACCCACGAAAGGTCCAAGCCGTTGTAGACTGGCCACGCCCGGAAAATGTTGGGCAGATTTGGTCTTTCCTTGGCCTTGCAAGGTTTATGCAAGAGTATTCGATTCTGGTAGCACCTCTAACTAGGCTCTTGCGAAAAGACGTACTGTGGGAATGGACATCTGATTGAAAACGCTTTTCTCAAAGTCAAAGAGATTCTATCCACCACACCCGTCCTAGCTCTTCTACATCCATCGCAACCGTGGGAGGTTTGATGTGATGCGTCGGTAGTAGGACGTAGAGCCGTCCTCATGCAGAATGGTCACCCAGTCGCGTATGAGAGCCGGAAGCCCATCCCCACAGAAACACGGTACACGACTGTGGATCAAGAGCTCCTTATGGTAGTACACACTTTCAAGATGTGGCATTGCTACCTTGAGGGTGTTGAAGTGGGTGTGATGGTCGTGACCGACAATAACCCATTGGTGTTTTTCCAAACACAACCGAACCTGTCAATACGACAGGCGTGTTGGAGCAAAAACCTGAGCCGATTCTCGTTCACATAGAAACATAGGCCAGAACGCATCAATGTGGCCAATCCACTAAGCGGACAGCCTGTGGAAATTAAAGCAACCACCGAGGTTGGTGGGTGTTTTATGGCCATTGGAACAACAACAGTACAAACACCAGATCCCCCTGCTCCTCTGCGACAACCACCACGAGAGATTATCCATTGCAACGGTTTTGTAAAAAAAGATCCGGATGAGATACTGTGTTGATTCGTGGTTTCAAGACTCTCAAAATCTCGACAAGTACGGATTGGTGGAAGCCGTAGGAATCTTCTGGCACGGTGAACAAGTTGTTGTGCCAAACTCGGGATACCTTCGAGTACAGATTATCTCACAGTTCCATGACCCGAAGGTCACAGGTCATGTGGGACCTTGAAAGACCGGACAGGCACTCTTGGACCTCTATTGGTGGCCAGGATGGACTGTCAATGTCCGTAAGTATTGCATGACATGCGACCCATATCTTCGGAATAAGGCTAGTAATAAGAAGCCTGTTGGACTCCTCCAACAGCTTCCCATTCCTGGGACTCCATGGGAGTGCATCAGCATGGACTTTATTACAAGTCGTCCCAACATAAACCGTGGCCACGATGCAATACTAGTGGTTGTGGACCTTCTAACGAAGATGACACACTTCATTCCTACAACCACTGATGTGAACACAGACGAGAACGCTCGTCTCTTCTTTGAGGGTGTCGTAAAGTACCACGGCTTGCCCTCGCACATTATCTCCGACCGAGATAAAAAATTTGCTAGTAAGTTTTGGCAGAAGATGCACGAGTACTTTGGCAACGAGACGTAGATGTTGACAGCATTTCATCCTCAAAGTGACAGATTAACAGAGTGCATGAATCGTACTCTGGAACAAATGCTCCGTATATACGTGGAACCTGCCATGAATGACTTGGATGAATTCCTAGCACCGGTAGAGTTTGCAATGAATGACTCGGTGAACGAGTCTACACAGTTCACACCATTTGTATTGAACAGAGGTCGGCATCCAGTGGTGCCCTCTTCATTGGTGAAGAGTGGGAGTACAGAAGGACAGGTTCCTTTTGCTCAAGCTTTTGCCGAGTGCACTGACTCCTTGTTACAGGAGGTGAAGTGTCACCTTCAAGCTGCTCGGCAACGACAAAAGGCATATGCCATGAGGTCTCGTTTGACATTGGTGAAAAAGTGTTGCTTAGCACTAAGAATCTTTGGCTGAAGTTCCCACGGGCGCAAAAACTTCTACCGAAGTGGATTGGGTCGTTTTCCATCGTTGCACGCATCGGACCAGTGGCATACCGATTGCTGCTTCCGCCGAGTATGAAGATACATGACGTGTTTCATGTGAGCATGTTGGCTCCATACACGGTAGTAGGAATCGTTCAGCCACCACCGGCAGTCCTTGGCCAATGCGAGGTTCTTCGCCTATTCCAACACCGAGAGCGTACCCTGTGGTCACGGGTTCTTAAGGAATACCTCATTCATTGGGTTGGGTGTGGACCTCAACAAAACTCATGGGAGCCCGAATCTTGGTTGCCCACAGGGGTGGTCAACGAGTATTAGAGCGAGCTGGAAGCTTGCATGGATTGACGCGTGTCAGGGGGCACCACCTAAATGCGGAGAAAGTGAACAAAATTCTCGCAGGGTGGCATTCATGGATTGCAACCATAAGACGTAAGGGACGCCCAACATGGTTGTCACGCGAACACTCCAGTCTTGAGGGGGGAGGCCGCTAGCCGTGCTCACCGACAAGCTGTAGCTGAAGTCCAAGTGCCATGCACGTGTTCATGTTTAGCTGGTGATTGAAATTATTCAGTTTTCTTTCACAATGTTGATGACTCACTGACTGAAAATCCTCCTTGTTGTTCATGAAGCCGGACGGTTCATAAGAAGTGGGGAGGAATGTAGTGCGAGGGCCGGTTCGGCCCTCCCTCCTCGCTGAAGCGAGCGGTGATTGTGCACCACCCCTCGCGTGAGCAAGGGCTGGCTGGCGGCCAGCACTTCGCTGGTCGCCGGCCAGCTTGCAGTTCACCCGCTGGACGGTCGGCGTCCGGCCAAGTGACCGGCCGGCCACCAGTTGGCCAGCTGCCAACCGCCAATCGTGGCCTCAGCCCGATCGGCGGCTTAGGGGCCACGAGGGCCCCGAGGGCGAGGCCTCTTGGCCTTGTGCCCTCGCCCCCACCTCGCCCTCCTTGCAAGCGAGTTAGCGAGGACGAGGGATAGGGGGAGCGAGGTGAAAGCGAGGATCGAGGAGCGCACGAGAAAATTCGGCGCAAAATCGCCGACCGTGCCTCGCACGCGACGATTTCTCGCCGACGGATCAAAACAGAAAATCGATTTTGTTTAGGACAAACTGCGAGTTTCTAAGTCGTAAAACTCGTGCATACTCACGAGTTTGAAGTAATATCTCCTTGTTTCAGACCTAAAATGAGGGGGTTAGGTAAAAACAAAAATGGGCCTTTCTAGGTCGTTGATGCCGATTACTCCTCAGTTCTACCAGGGTGAAGACCCCTGACACAGACTGAGAACGTCATTCTGCGAACTCCGATGACAACTTCAGAGCAGGAGCTAGAGGTTCCGGCCCATTACAAAATCACATAAGTAGGTCCTGAAAAATGAGCTAATATGGAATCACTACGGTATGCGGTCGCCAAAAAGGAGATGTTGGCAGTTGTGCACGCGTTCAAGATGTGGCCATGATATCTGGAGTGGCGCTAATGTATCGTGCGCGCCAACCATCACAGTTTGAAGTATTTGAAGACGCAGCTGAATCTTAGCCGACATCAAACCCGATGGATGGAGTTCTTTGAATCCGGGTTCAACTACGAAATTGATTATCGGCGAGGCAAAATCAATCCAGTGGACACACTTAGCCGCCGACCAGATTGAATGGCGGACGTGACAACCCCACAATCACGGTGAGACCCATACCTTGAGCGATTGTTTGCACGAGGCTACAACCAGCACAGCGGATATGATGAAACCAAATTCTGGTTCGACGCACCCTACTGGCGACGACGCTTCAGTCGCCAAGTAGTGGTTCCCCCGAACGACAAGTTTTGCGTATGCCGCTTGAATATTGCCATGACACCGGTCCAGGTTGCCACTTTTGAGAGGACAAGACGTTGAAGAAGCTGGCGAGAAACTATTGGTGGGACAAGATGCAGTCCGACATTGCCAACTTCTCCAAAACATGCGATACATGTCAGCTACAAAAATCTCGTCGCACGAGGCCACCCGGACTTTTGTAGCTGCTCCTTGTTCCGACGAAACGACGCGGTGACATCTCCATGGACTTTGTCACGAGATTACTAGGCATACCTGAGGGACATGACACAATCCTCGTGGTAGTCAACAGGTTTTCCAAAATGTCCCACTTCATCCCAAAAATGTCCACCGTCACCACCGAGGGAACAGCACGACTGTTTCTGAACAACATCTTGCGGCTACACGGCGTACCAAGAACCCTCACGAGCGACATAGGTTGTCAATTTACAACCCGTTTTTGGCATGAACGGATGACTTGCTATGGTAGAAGAATTCAACTTTCAATAATGTTTCATCCTCAACGTGATGGTGAAACCGAGCGAACAAATAAGACGCTCGAACAAATGCTCTGAACACTATGCGAACCTCATGGGACGGATTGGACACAAAAACTCCCGACTGCCGAAATCGCATATGATTCGTTAGATTCTACCGCAACGGGTAAGGCTCCCAGTTGAAGTGGTATATGGCAAAGTTCTCGCCACTCTAGCTGGACTACAGAGCCGCAGCAACATTCCCGTGATCGACGTTCAACGCCGAAACTTCACCCACGTCTGGAAGGAAACACGTCAAACCCTTGCTAAGACACAAGAAGCGATGAAACGAATGGCTGACCGACTTTGCAGCAACGACAACACTTATGACGAAGTCCTCCTCAGCTCGGTGAACATCAAGCTCCGCGGATTCGACTGTTCGAAGCTCAAACCTCGATGGGTGGAACAGTTTGAGATCAAACATATGCAAATCACTGTGGCTGCACCTCTCAAACTCCCCGACATTATGCAAGTTCATCCGGTGTTCCATGTCAGCATACTCAAGCACTAATGAGACCCTTGAGAGAACTTCTTTGGCAGAGATGCCCCTCCTCCGCCTCCTATTCAAGTGTAAGAAGACACCGAGTATGTTATCGAGGACATCCTCGGCCATCGGCGACGAGGCAAGATGACCAAATATCTCGTCCAGTGCCACGGCTACGACACTGTGCACAAAACCAGGGATCTCTACGAAAACCTCCGAGACGTCGATCATCTCATTGATGGCTACTACTGCACACGTGCCGGGACGTCACGGCTAAAAGGCGGGGAAGTGTTACGTACCCAATGTATAGGAGACCCTAATCTTCCGAAGTGGGCATTTCCGCTACTACGCAAATAGCCCATCGCGTCGCGAGGACCGCGATATTCATTCTGAAGGTCAAGGACAAATTGACTGAGTGCCCCACTCCTAGTGGATATTCCCTAACCTTCTGATAGCTTTGACCACCCTCGCAAGCCTGCAAAAGTAACACAACCTTTCGGTCTACTTCGCAACACATCAAGACGAATCCAGATTTACAAAGATGCATCTTACATCTTCTCCATCGATTCTCAAACACCCCCAACTTTCTGGCGGACCTTCTCAGATCCGACCACTCACAACACAACTCTGCATGTGTCGCTCGACAATCAACCCAATAACCCCGACTATGCTTCATTTGTAACTCGACACTTTTATACATATGTTTGATTATTTTGACATTTGTCATCGAAGTACACTTACTCCTAATTATAAATTGCTCGAGTGTCTCAAATTCTAAATCGTGTTTTGCTTTGCAACTACTACCTCTTCACCATCTACGCTCCGCTCGGCGTAACACCAAGAGTTCAAACCACTCATCCAGGAGTCCGTGAATGTCTTCCCCGACAAACTCCCAAAGACTACCTCGTGAGTGAGACATTGACCAGCCCATCGAACTAACGCTGGACAGGAAACCCACCGTCCGAGGGGCCTATCGGATGAGCGATCACCAGCTGACCGCGCTAAAATAGCAGCTCAATGCTCGATCAGTGATTCATTCGCCCATCCACGTCACCATACGCTACACCCGTACTATTCATGAAAAAGAAAACTAGCGAGATGCGGATGTGCGTGGATTATCGAGGGTTGAACGACGCTACCATCAAGAACCGCTACCCTCTTCCCCGAGCCGATGAACTTTTTGACCAACTCCAAGGAGCCCTACTTATGGGCAAAATGGACTTGCGCAGCGGATATCACGTGATAGGCATGGCAGACGCCAACATCGAGAAAATGGCGTTTCGACCTCGCTATAGACACTTTGAGTTCATGCTTCTAAATTCCCCATTGACGTTTGTGGTGACAATGAACAACATCTTCCGTCCGTACCTCGATCATTTCGTTGTGGTGTACCTGGATGACATTCTAGTGCACTACCGCACCCTAGAGGAGCACGATGGAGATCTCCAAAAACTTGTCAAAGTTTCGCAAAGAGAGAAAATCTTCGGAAAACTCTCGAAATGCAACTTTGGTTGTCGATTGATCGAGTTTATGAGACATGTCATCAACGGTGGACGGATCACCATGGATAAGAAAACTGGCAGCAGTCGCTGATTGGCCGACGCCGACCAACGTTTGGGAAATCTAGGTTTTTCTCCGATTTTGCAATTACTATCGCTGATTTGCACGAGACTACGTCCAAGCTCCAGCGCCTCCTTCCGACCTCACTGGACAAGGAAACAAGTGGGGGTGGAGAGACAACGAACAAGAAGCGTTCACCGCTTTGCGGAACGCTCTAACCTCGGTGCCAGCCCTATAATTGGCCAATCCTACGGTCGACTACATCATGGCTACGGATGCATCCGACTGAGCCATTGGTGTGATTCTGCTGCAAGACCATGACAATGACAAAAAACGGTTGCCTACATGTCTAAAAAAATGTGAGGACCGGAACTCAGCTGCGCGGTCCACGAAAAGGAGATGCCAACGGTCGTGCACGCGTTCAAGACATGGCGATGCTGCCTGGAGTGTCGTCGATGCATAGTGCGCACCGACCACCACGCGTTGAAGTATTTAAAGACAAAGCCGAATCTCAGTCGAATTCAAACCTTATGGATGGAGTTCCTTGAGTTTGTGTTTGACTACAAAATCGAGTACCAACCGGGCATAACCAATCCAGCGGACACACTTAGCCGCCGACTAGATTTAGTGGTCGACGTGGCAACCCTACAACTACAGTGAGATCTGTACATCGAGTTATTGTTCGCACGAGGCTACAACTAGCACGGCGGATATGATAAAATCAAATTCTGGTAGGACGCACCCTACTAGCGACGATGCTTCACTCGCCAATTGGCCGTTCCCCCAAAGAACGAGTTTCGCCGTTTGCTTCTTAAGGAGTGCCAGGACACCGGACACTTCGAAGAGGAAAAGATGGTGAAAAAGCTGGCGAGAAACTATTGGTGGCACAAGATGCAATCCGACGTGGCCAACTTCTACAAAGCTTATGACACATGCAAGAGACAGAATTCTCGTCGAACAAGGCCACCCAGACTTCTGCAACCGCTCTCTGTTGCGACGGAACCATGGGCAAACATCTCCATGGACTTTGTCACGGGATTACTGGTCACACCTGAGGGACATGACGCAATCCTTGTGGTAGTTGAAATGTTTTCCAAGATATCCCACTTCATCCCGCCAATGACCATCGTCACCATCGAGGGAACAACACGGCTGTTTCTAAACATCATACGGCTACACGACGTACTGAGAACAATCACGAGCGATGGAGACGGACGATTTACTAACCATTTTTTGCGTGAATTGATGACTCACACGTCATCAGAATTCAACTTTCTATAGCGTTTCATCATCAAACATACGGTCAAATCGAGCGGAGAAATAAGACGCACAAATACTCCTGGAAGCCTCATGGGGCGGATTGGGCACAAAAAATCCCGTCTGCCAAAATCGCATGTGAATCGGCAGTTCCGACCGCAATAGGTAAGACACCATTTGAAGTGGTGTATGAAAACCCCCTGTGGTAGCGGGACTCAAACTCCTTCACACTATGCAAGTTCATCCGGTGTTCCATGTCAGCAGACTCGAGTAGTATCAAGACTTGGGAGAGAACTTCCTTAGCAGAGATATCTCTCCTCCGCCTCTTGTGCAAGTGCACGAAGACATGGACTGCGTCATCGAGGACATCCTCGGACATTGACGATGGGGTAAGACGATTGAATATCTCGTCAAGTGGCACGGCTACTTTGCCATGCATTAGTGCTGGGAACTCTTCGATAACCCCTGAGACGTCGATCATCTCATCGACGGCTACTATTGTTGTCATGGAGCCACATGTGTTCGCGAGTTGGGACGTCACGGCTCAAAGGGGGACAATTGTTACATACTAGACATACACGATTCCCTAATCTGTCCGAGTGGGCATTAATGTTATTTCACAAGCAGCCCATCGTGTCGCGAGGACAACGATGTTGACTCTGACGGTCAAGAGAAAACTGACCAACTGCTCTGCTCCCAGTGGATATTCTTGAACTTTCCGATAGCTTCGACCACTCTTGAATCTATGAACAGAAGTGACACGACCTTTTGGTCGACTTATGGACACATTGAGACGAATTGTGAATACCGTCTTCTCTCAAGTAAGAGCAACATATTTGAAATATGTGCCGCAGCTTCGGGTTGAGTGCCAACACCAAACCGACGAACACGGGAAAAGTGAAGCCCCGGAAAACGGTAGATGTGAAGTATACTCGGATAGTTCAATTTGGGTTTGCGAAGGCTTTCCACAGGAAGGCAGAACCGTGGACAAAAGCCGGAATGTTCGAAAAACATTTTCCTCAAACGGCTCCTGTTCTGGTCCCCTTACGAGGAACTGGAGCCAGATTTTCCGAATCCCGTCAATTTCGTTGGCGAATCAGAGAGTCGTAGTGAGAGGGATGAACTCACTGTCAATAGTTTCTCAGGGCCCGTGGTTGTCACGAATGCCACAGATCTTCTTGGCCCCAATCTAGACCCAACTCTGAAAGGTTGTTTTGAAGGGACTCTAGGTTACGCCGAGCAAAACATGGGTCACTAACAGATATAAGGTGCAAGGCAGCAAAAAACTCAAGGAATTGGGGAAACGGATAACTTGTGTTGAGTAAGGAGTATACTTTGATTGGATGTCTCGGACAAGTCTAGCAAATATATATAATGAGGCATACGTTAGGTCTCCTGCACTCAAGCCAAGTGACGCATGGAATCTGCTGCCGTGATTGATTGCTTGAGCTCCGCCAAGAAGTTTGAGTGTTTCCACAATATCTACATGAAGTTTTTTTACGTCTAACGTCGCCAAGAAGCCAACCAAACATAAGCAAAACATTGATAACGTTCGCGAAACTACTGTCGACCATTAGAGTATGTGTTCGAGTTATCAGAAACCTTGCAAATGGAGCACCGGAGGCCATGGCAAGTGGCCAAAATTCCCTTAGCAAAACGTCGTAAAAACTTTGTGGTCGACGCACGGTGGGCCACAAATACAAGGAAAAAAAACCAACTCGAGAAGTTTAGGGACTTGTGTACCCTTGCGGCGTAACAATTACCTCCCTTTTGGTTACGAAGTCCCGGCGCGCTTGCAGAAAGAAACCGATGGCGACAAAGTAGACGTCCATCTGATGATTGATATTATAAAGTTTGGCGTAGGGCTCGTCAATGTTGTGCGAGCGTCCTAGCCGTGCCAATTGACCGGATGTTTGGTCATTTTCCAACGACGTCGATGTCCGAAGATGTCTTCAAAGAGGTCTACATACTCTTGTCCACTTGAATAGAAGGCGGAGATGCAACGTCTCTAACATGCAAGTTCTTGTTGTGGCCTTGGTAGTGTTTGAGTTTGCCCATGTGGAAGACAAGGTGGACCGCCATGCCATCAAACGAAGACAGGGCTTTGCACTCGTTCAATCTCAAACGGTCATAACCAACAAGGTTTTGAGCTTGGCGAAGTCCTGACTTTGGAGTTTGATGCGCATCGATGCGAGTAAGACACATGTGCCAGCGCCTAACACGTCATTGTTGCGATGTTGGTCCGTTGGTCGCTTCATAGTTTCTTGTGTCTTAGCGAGGATCTCTCCCATTTCCTCACAAACACGGAAGAAACCCCGTCAGGGGATGTCCACCATGAGGATGTTCATATGGGTTTGAAGTCTTGTAAGAATAGGGGGGAGTGTGCCGTATACCACCTCGAATGGAAATCTACATGTAGCGGTAGAAGTTGGAGCGTTGTATGCATCTTCGGCAATCGGCGGTTCTGTTGCCCAGATAGGTCACTGACGACAACAACACATAAATATTCATTGAAGAAATCTTGCTCAATGTAATCAATTGGAAATGTTTTTAAGGGCATGCAGGCCCATGCAAAAACGAACATGAGCTCTGTGTGTGAGTGCGATGCAAGACGGCAAAAATTTGGCCAAGTCTAGAACGCTGAATATAAAGAACAAGGAGGAGTACAAATGAGCCCCTAGCGGGCTTAAGTAGGGGCGCCGGCAGCTAGCCGCACCGTGCCCCGTCACCCCCGGTGAGCCCAATGTTGTGATGTTGTCAGTCATACACAGTTGTACAGTTGGTTGTGACCACTCGGCCGTGTCCATGCTCGTGCAGGTCCTTGAGGCGGACCCAGCTGGAGACAGAGTTCCCTGAGGTGATGCTCCACTCGCTGGAGGCAGCCTGGCAGCCTACCCAGTGTACCAGAGGGCTCCCACAGCCCACGGACTACGTTTGGAGGTCTTCGGGATTTTCTCGGTGGACAGCCCTGCCAGGCTGATTTACATGTTTGTTTTCTTACAATCTCCGGCTGTTCCCGGACGTAGGCATGTGACCACTCGTTGTGTCTGTCTTTTCGTTGTGCATCCGTAGGATCAGACGGCGCTCCGTTTGGACGCTTGTGCGCATAATTATGGCCAAAACAGTGGTTTTGGACCGGTTCAGGTTTGAGAGGCACCGCCGTGTGCGCCACCCGCCGTGAGCCACGGCGGCTATTTATGCTGTGGACCTGTCATTTGTTATCTCTCTCTGCATTTACTTCAGTTGAAGCTTGAAATACAAGTGCGCGTGTCTCTCCCTACCCTTGCTGTCCCTTGCATGACCTGTGTGTCAACGAGCCAGACCCGTGNGGCCCCCGACTTCTGGGTGGACCTTCTCGAATCTGATCACTCATGACGTGACTCTGCATGCGTCGCTCGGCAACGGACCCAACAACCTCGACTATACCTCATTTATAACTCATCACTTATATATATATATACATATGTATACATATATATATATATATATATATATATATATATATATATATATATATATATATATATATATATATATATATATATATATATATATGTTCGACCGTTTTGACACTTGTCATTGAAGTACACTTATTGATAATTATGAATTGCTCAAGTTTCCCAATTTTTAAATCTTTTTTTTTCTGGCAAATTTTACTTGTTCACTACCTACTCTCAGTTCGGTGTAACATGGGATGTCTTCGACCCCCCACACCCCGTCTCCTCTGGAATAATCACAGAAACCTCCAAAGTAAGGTTTTTTATTTTTCGAGGGGCCTGATGAAGCTATGTCTCCAAAGCCGCATTTCACGCAGGGACTACATGGTATTCCCGCGCTTTGTTTGGATATGTCGTTGGTTTTCTCCGACCTGTGGACATATAGGTACTAAAGTGAACATCCGCTGGTCATGGTGTTCTGAAATTGCGGTCACTAGATATAAGGGACTTAAATGGGACATCGATGGACATATGGTGATACCCCGTTGACTTTTCGCTGTTCAATCGGTTTCAACGGGTGCAGCACTGCAGGGGTACTGCAACGCGATACGTCATAGGCTGTGGCATCAGGATCCGTATCGCAGTGTTTGCCCAGAAAAATGTTGAGGCCCTATTCATCAACATGTAATATCATTCCGAAGCGATATTCGCTTCATTCTCAATAGCAGCGCGGAAGCAGATGGCCTCCGAATACAGTCGCTGCCCTGTACGATTCTTCCGAGAGGATATGACTCATGTGGTTTTGAAAAATCGCCTGACAAAAGATTACGCTGTCTCGTCGATGAACCTCGATCCACAGATTCATGTCGATCGTCGGTGCGGGATGTGGCTGAGCTGTTGGATAGATCCCGAGGACAGCGATTGACGGTTCACTAAGCGACCACTTCCCAGGGGCAGTCGGCTTCAATCCAACCAAAAGGTACGTTGACGAGTTTCCAGACAGAATACGTCTTATTGTATTTAAAGAAAACACACCTTTCGTCATTAAAGCCGGCTTCGCGAATGCGTAGCCGGCAGACAGGGCTGAGAATAACAGTTCTGGCGAGACCAGAATTTGTATGTGAGCAATCTTTTATCGTGGGAACAATGGGGAACTACACTTTTCAATATGGGGAATTAAATAATAAATGTGTTCACGTGATTTATGTCCGATCACGTTCTTGGGGGTGCTATCCTGTTTCCGATCAATTTTTTTGGGCGAAATCGCTCTAATATCCATATTCCCGAAGGGCAGACCCTCCAATATCCAAGTGCGGAAGTTTATCTCCCCCATATCCAGTACTTTAAATTATACGAACGAGGTATCCTCCTCCCTCGCCATGCTCGATCAGCATGGGTCGCTGATCGAGCATAGCGGGGGAGGTTATGGTACGCGCACGATCGTGAAGGGCGGCGGACACATCATCAGACCCACCC
>SZWC01004609.1:81642-113199 GCA_023375785.1 Penium margaritaceum
TCCATCCATCCATCCTTCCATCCATCCATCCATCCATCCATCCATCCATCCATCCATCCATCCATCCATCCATCCATCCATCCATCCATCCATCCATCCATCCATCTATCCATCCATCCATCCACCCATCGATCATTCCAAACACGAAAGAACACAGAACAGAAGCAGCCTGAAAAGGCCATGGTTCATGCCACACTTTGCAGCCACAACAAAGAGTGCAGTGTGCAGACAACACCACATGCCAGCAGTGCTGGCAGCGCTACCACATAAGCCAGCAGTGCTCGCAGCGCTACCACATAAGCCAGCAGTGCTCGCAGCGCTACCACATAAGCCAGCAGTGCTCGCAGCGCTACCACATAAGCCAGCAGTGCTCGCAGCGCTACCACATAAGCCAGCAGTGCTCGCAGCGCTACCACATAAGCCAGCAGTGCTCGCAGCGCTACCACATAAGCCAGCAGTGCTCGCAGCGCTACCACATAAGCCAGCAGTGCAAGCTGCTGGAAACCGAACCGACAGCAGTGTCCTCTCCAATAGGATGTCCCTCTGGGGATGCGGTTGCAGAACCAGCAGCAGCAATCGTGCCAGCGGAAGAAGCAGCAGGAGTAACAGCTTCTCGAGCAGAGCACCAGCAGCAGCAGAAGCAGGGCCATGCCCTCACAGAACTCCAGAACAACGGCTCCAAGCAGCTCCGTACTCCTAAATCCAGCTGTCGCTCCACACAGGATGCACAGACACAGGCAAAGAGAGTGGCGGACTACTCACCTCCCGAATAGGTTCCAGAACTCAAAGTCGCCGTTGTGTGTGATGTACACCTCCAGGTTCACATCCTCCTGCAGCTGCACTCCCGCACGCGCGTGCGGGTTCGCCCTCCACACGCGTGCAGGCCGCTCGCGCATCCACCGGTGCGGATGTGTCTCGCCGGCGGACGGAATGCTCGACGTGGCGAACCGCGTGTGCCCTGCGTACACCTGCACTTCTGCTGCCTCCCCTGACCCTGACCCTGGCCCTGCTGCCGCTGCCCCTGGGGTTCCTGAGGAGTTGCTGGAGGAGGAGCTACGAGGAGAGATGGCTTTGAGCAGCAGACGGAACGGCGCCGAGATTGCGAGCCACAGCTTGAACAGCACCAGTCTCCTTCTGAACATGCCCATCAGCTGTCGTGCCGTGCGGCACAGTGCCGTGGCAGGAGAATGCAACCCATCTCCCCCCCCCCCCCCCCCCCCCGACCACACGTGCGTGTATGCGTGCGCGTGCGTGCGCGCGCTCACGCGCACGCGCGCGCGCACACACACACACACACACACACACACACACACACACACACACACACACACACACACACACACACACACACACACACACACACACACAGAGCAGGAGTTAAGTCAACCACCAGTGTGTAAAACCATCTTGTGCTCCAGTTCATACAGCACAGTGAACGGACAGGACATGATGTGGAATTAAATGCCATGACATGACATGACACAAAACGGCATGACACAACATGACATGGCATAAAATGACATGACATGACATGACATGATAGGGTATGAAATCCCACAAAATGGCATGGCATAGCATGACATGACATGACATGTCACGATACGGTATGGCAAAGCATGGCATGGCATGGCATGGCATGGCATGACATGACATGACATGACATGACACAACATGACATGACAGGACACAGCATGGCATGTCATGGCATGACATGACAGGACATGACACAAAACAACATGACATTAAAGTACACAACACAACATGCCATGTCAAGTCATTACATGACATGATATGACATGACATGACATGACAGGACATGACATGACATGACATGACATGACATGACATGACATGACATGACATGACATGACATGACATGACATGACATGACATGACATGACATGACATTTCATGTCATATGCTCATGGAACTGGCTGTTCTCCAGCCTCCTACGACCGCCAAGCTTCCACACAAACCTCCCATGCCGTTCTGCGCATCCTCCGCAGCCCCTTCTACACTGAGCCAGTATTTGCGCTGGTGCTGTGGACATCGCCTGCTTGTCTCACCCACTGCCTCCGTGCGTGTGCATTGATGGGACAGTAGAGCAGTCACAGTGCAAACACAGCCTGCCGCTGCACTTCCTCTCGGTAGTGCCCTCCATGGCTTCCATCCAGCTCACTGAAGGCCATTCAGAGGCATCCCCAGCGATTGCTTCCGTATTAGGACCATTCCCATACTGCCCCTCTTCTTCAGTCAACAAGCTTGCACCAACGAAAAAATTAAGACGAAACACAGACGGACGAAGACATGGGGCAACGCCCCAGGCTGACAACACGGCCGTACGCAAACTAGTTCGCTCTTAACGCCCATCGGCAAATTGACAGCCTTTTCTTTCTTGTCAGGGTTTAAGGAACCGTGCCCTGGATTGGGAAGCCCCTTTCACTCCCTTACCTAGAAGCACCAACGTCCCTCCCTTCTGTGTCCACTGTTTGTGTCCCATGCTCGTGCATTTGCGGCTTTGTTTATGTAACCCCTTCTTGTTGCGTTTGCGTTGTGTTGTGTTGCGTGAGCAGGACAGGCGAAAAGTCGGCAACGTGTTAGGGGACAGCACACACCTTCTGTGAGAGATTATCCCTCTTAGCTGGAAGAGCTCTTGCTCTCACGCCTCTGATGAGCTCAGGTCCACCACCGCCGCCACTGCCGCAGTGCAGCAGTGTGACAAGGCCGCCTGACTGGCCTCCCCTCTCCGTGGAGATGGCAGCCATCTCCTGCAACACGTGGAATGCGTCCACTGCTGCGTCCCTGCAGTGCGAGACGCAGCAGCAGCAGCAGCAGCAGCAGCAGCAGCATCGGCAAGAGCAGGAGCAGCGGCGGTGGCGGCAGCATCAGCAGCAGCATTGGCAGCAGCAGTGGAATGCAGTCCTCAGCTGGACTGGACCACCTGCGTGACATGACATCGCGAACAAGTCTTCACGGCATTCAGCCCGCCCCAGCCCGTGTGCAAGAGCCGAATCAAAAGAGTGTGAGCCTCCCCAGAGTGCTTCCATCCATTGAGTTTCAGCCCTCGCCCTGCTGCTTTCAAGCCAATACAGTCAATGGCCTTGGGGGCAGGGTGCGGTCGCGAGCTCAGCCGTCTGCACGCCAAGCGACTGCGTCTTGGTCTGAGACTGCGAAGCAGCATGGGGCACGGAATGCCAGGCAAGGGCGCAGCGTGTCGTGTGGGTGTGGTGGGTGCGTAGCGCGGAAGTGCTGGAGCTTGACACTGCTCGAGGGGCATTGTGGCTTCACATCAACGTTCCACCCCGGCACTGCTGGGGCACATGGGAAGACAACCAAACCCATCCTACCATGTAGATTTAATTCCTCTTTGTTCCTGGGGTTGTGAGTAACCAAATGCTGCCATCCAGATCGCTGTTACAAGAGTGTGCTTCAATGATTGAATCTAATGCCAGAATCCCCTGTATTTCATGTTTTCTTGTATTTCTTCGATTCCCGCAAGGAACTTGTTCGTTTTTAACAATAAAGAAAAGACAGCTGCGGCAGGCCTCTCTTTAGCTCCAGGTCCAGGAAAAAGGTCTGCTTGGAAGTTCTCCTCCGATAACTGCTCCTCAGTTTCCTGTACGTCGGGTCGAGTCCGACTTGTTGTTCACTCTACTCCGATTCCTACATAGACCTCTCTGTTCGCCTCTGGTGACCTCGCATGATCCATTCAATGTGATGTGCTTTCTTTGTCGAGATCTCATTCGTTCATCTTGTGATTCTCGAGCTTTTGGCCTGTGAATTCCATTCTGTTCACTAAACTCTTCTCTCCAACCCTCCTCCCCTGGCACGCGCGTGCCAGCGCATGCCAGCGATTGCCAGCGTGTTTCGTTTCGTCTCGCAGCAGACAAGAAGCAACAAGGCAGCATCGTTCCTCGGATTCCCGTAGAGACTCACCTTGCCCCAGACGCAGCTCGGCGCAGCAGCATCCCGAAGTTGCCGCAGAAGAACACCAGCGCGCGCGCACACCCGCCTCCTCCCTTGCCTTTCCCATCGCTCCCTGGCTCGTCGTCGGCTTCAAGTCGCAGCAGGTCGGAGGCGACAGCGGACACGGCGCACAGCAGCAGTCCCAGCTGGACCGCAGGAGCCACAGCGGCAGCAGCAGCAGAAGCTACCAAGCAGCCCAACGAGGGCCCAACCGCGTCAGATCCGCAGGAGAGCTGAGACGAGGTGGGTGCCGAGAAGAGCGCGCTAGTGTCGTGAAGCGAAAATAATAGATAGAGCCCAGCGCTGAATGCGCAGCCGCTGAGGCGCACGATCGGCTCCTGCCAGCATGGCGCGTGGAGGCTGACGCGGGGCTGGAACGAGGCAGGAAGCCGGGTGAAAGGCCGCAGACACCCCAGCCAGTCCTCCAGCCCGACGTGGCCCGAGCAGTTGCTGGCGGTAAGCATCCGGCAGATCCTCCGCACGATCTGGACAAACGACGCGGCGCGGGAGGAGGCCAAATGCAGCACGACGGCCGTAGCGAGGTGGCACCATTCGTGCACGAGCGTGGCCACCGCGAAGGCCACGCGGAACGCGCAGGCTGCGGCGAGGGGAACGAGGGCGAGGCTTGCCGGACCTGTCAGGAATGTGGCTATGGACGGCGACGTCCACCAGGTGGTCGAGACGCAGCCTGCGCCGCCGAGGAGGATGGCGATGAGGGCGTCGGCTAAGACGGCCGCAGCTGCTTCCACTGCGCTGGTGCGCCGCGCCATCGCCGCTGCGGATAGAATGAGAGTGAAGGCAGAAAAAGCCATGATCTAGCCGCCGCTGCTGCTGCTGCTGTTGCTGCTGCTGATGCTGCTGCTGCTGCTGCTGCTGCTGCTGCTGCTGCTGCTGCTGCTGCTGCTGCTGCTGGTGTTCACAGGAGTGCACGATAAACTTAAATCAACAGAGTCGAACCCGCATGATCTGCTTGGGGGGAGGGGACGGGCGGGAGACAAATGCGATCGAATCCGCAGTCGCTGTGCGATGAAGGAGAAGAGGCTGTGGCAGTTTCTGCAGCCTCAACTGAACTGGAGAACTAGAGATCGACTTCGTCTGAAGCGAAGCAATGTCTGTGGCAACAGGTCGAGGCAAAGGCAATGCTGGCTGTGAGCCTGTCAAGATGTGACAAGCGAGACGCTGGCCTTTGAATAAAGCTGAGTCGCAAGGAGGAAGGAGCCTAGGCGAGCCCTTGGCAAACGAAAAGGAATCCGGCCGTAGTGTTGACTGTAAGGTACAATGGCACCGCATGAGAGCGAGAATCGACTGGCTAGGCGCGGCGCATCCTGGTCGGGTTTCGGCTCGTTCGGCGCCGGATTAGCTCGAGACGGCGCTGGGGAACGATGGGGGAGGTGCGCTGGCTGTGCGCGCCATTGCGCAGTAACCGCGCAACAGACCGCAGTAGGTGTGGTCGCGGCCTATTCGTCGGTCGACGTGGGGAGGCGGATGCGGAAGCTTCGCGCTAGAGAAAGAAAAAGAGAGAGAGAGGGGCTCCTGCGTTTGAGGAAGAGAGTCGACTCAAAGGTGGAAAGGCGCGGTGCATGCGTGGTGGGAGCTGCCCTGGCCATGGACGATGACGATGGATATGCCCTCTTGAAGAAATGTGAATGCCGACCATCTCCATGTCGATCATGCTCACATGCCGCTCGCGCCGAAGCTGCCTGGAGTTTGTGCGCGCCACCAACTTGTGCAAATGGCAGCGAATGATTTTCGGCAACAACGCACGTGTAGTGCGCAAAACTGCCAGATCGGACGGCTTTGAGCTGTCCACGTCGCAGCTTCGGCGCGAAATTCAGTTCCTTCCACTACACAACGTCGACCGATGTGACGGAAGCGTCATCGCGACGACCTCCCGAAATCGGAGGCAATCCTTGGTATTGCCGGTGCTAGGCATGGGCATGGTAGCGGCGTTGTGATCATGGGCATGGGCATGGCCTGTTGCAGGAGTAACTCCCAAAGAGGTGAGGATGTCGCGTCAATTGGCACGACTGGAGCAACGAGGGAGAAAGTGAAACCTGGGTTCGTCGGAGGCGCATTCCATCGAAGCCTGCGGGGGAAGGGAAGGGCAGAACGCCTGGGGGAAAGCGCGACGCCGAAGGGGAGGCAGAAATGGTGGAGGCTCGGCCGAAAGAGTCCGCGGCGCCCGAAAGGGTGATGGGGGCATACGCCCAAACTTTCTCATGCCTCCTCCTGCGGCCTCCTGGCATGCTGTCAACGTCTGTGTAGGCTCTGGCACAGCTCTGCCATAGGCTACATGCCGATGGGTGATGAGAATCTGGTATGATGTATCCCAGCGATGCATGTCCTCACCGCCCACGTCATCCGGTGAACCACACCTGCAGTCAAAAGGTCACCCGAAGCGCGTACTTGTCGAGGCTCTCGCGAAAACTTCGAGTGCGTCGCAACTTCACGAACGTGAGAATCTGCCCAATGCAAATCCCCGACTGGCGATTGCACAAAGATGTATACCTCCACTCGAACGTGCCATTCAAAAGAAGGAGAAATAAGTTGAAACATATATTTTCGCTTTCACGCCCACTGAGCTTCCGTCGCTTCCCAAGCCGCGTCGAGACGAGCCAAAAGCTGAGTAGACGTCCCTTGAGAGCTCGAGAAGCCAAGCACGCTACCCTGTCCGGTTCACTAGGCCGTCCATGTCACGCATTTCGAACTGAAGGCGAGAAACTATTCGCAGTCCATGGGCTGGACTGATGCGGATTGTTAAAACAGTAATAACATTAGAGTTGAAGCAAAAATCTATGCATGAAGGCTAGGTTTCAGTTAGTAATATCTCACTTTCAAACAAACCCTGAAGTATATTTTTAATGCTGAAGAGACCCTTTACGCTCCTTTCCGAAAACGAATACAAATAAAGGAGCTGGCCCAACTAGCTCCTTCCCGCAACTGTCGACCCGCTGCGCATGTCCACGACGTCCAAAACCTTTTCTCAGAACCAGGTGATGCCTGTAAAGCGGTCTTGGTAAAAGATGGCACATCAGTGGTGACGAAATCATGCGTCGAACCACATCATTCGTGACAGTCGTGCGTGCGGTGAATGGCGCACGGGAGAGCAGTGACAAGTCACTGCTCTTACGGCATTTAGGGTACAGTCTGCCCAACTTCTGTACGTCTTTCACTACTTTATCCACTTTGTCAGGTCACTTTTTGGACTTTCTGAACGGGGAATTCCCCACACGCCACACGTTCGAACAGGGGTAATTTCTGTTACGCCGAGCGGAGCGTAGGTGGTTCACAGGGATGAGGTGCAGGATACAGGAAAATTTGGGTGTTTGGGACAAAACGATAATTTCTTTTAAGCAGTATGCGTACTTCGAAACCAAGTGTCGAGTAAGTCGAGCACACTCGACTTACTGTACAGCGTGGCGCCGCCACGCTACCGTAGCGTGGCGGTGCCACGCCGAATGGTTGAAGGAGCCACGTGGCTCGAGCGGGGTCGCCTGGGACTCTGGGCGGTATGACGAGATGGCTTGAGGGTTGGAGACCCTCGAGCACCGCGGCCTTGGCCTAGTCAGCCAAGGATCCCGTCTAATGCGCTACATTGGTGTCAGAGCTCCAGGGCTCGAATCCCACTTCGGGATTACAAAAGATGCCAAGGCGGCTCTCACTCCTAGTGGGGGGAGTGTAGCGTGGCAGTGCCACGCCGGCCGGTCGAAGGAGCCATGTGGCTCGAGCAGGGTCACCTAGGACTATGGGCGGTGAGACGGGATAGCTTGAGGGTCGGAGACCTTGAAGCACCACCTTTTGGCCTATTCAGCCAAGGATTCCGTCCAATCCGCTACATATACAATACCGAGAATGAGATTAAGGCATAATTCAGGTCATCGGCGTTCCAGCCAAGCGACGTGTGCAAGGTCGCATCGTAAGTGGTGGATTTGAGAAGCTCTGCCGACAAGTCGGGGGGCTTCGAGAATATCCCGTCGCTTCTTAATAAAATTCCAGCATTATCCATAAGTCGACCGACCGATATCCAAACATCGATATGGTTCATCAAGATCATGTCGACATTTTAGGAAAGGGGTCAAAGTTGTCAAAAACTTCCAGAATGGGACACCGGAGGTTGAGGCAGCTGGCCAAAATGCAATCAGCCGAACACCGTAAAAATCCCAAAGTCGATGCGCGGTGGGCCCTGAATATAAGGACAGAAATGCTCTATTGCGAATTTCTAGGGACTCGTGAACGTGAGGGACGACAACTTCTCGTGCCCCTACTTCATTCATTACATCACTATAAGCCACGCTTGCCAACTTTTTATCACAATAAGTCATGGAATCTTTTGTGGGATCACAGCATGCCACAAGGGTCTATAAGACGTCGCAATTTCCCAAAGAACGAGGGGCTTTTTGTGACATCTCATTGTTAGATCTAGTGTTCGTCAAAGTCAGTTTCCTTTTCTTGTTGGAATAGAGATAAATACATTAGTCGATATTAACGAACTTTTCTCGTAGGTTTGGCCTTATTCGATTGTCCAACCTGGAAACTGACATGTGCATAACACAAAAGAACTTCCGATATGACAAGTATGTCACAAGTATGTGACATTACAAGGGCCAGATAGATTGAATTTCTAGAAAAAATGTTATCAAGGATAGCTTTTACAAAACGAAGAAAAGTCTACAGCTACAAAGACAGAAATTGATAACATAGTCTATTGGACACAATAGATGTGTTGACATGTAGTTGCACGGGCATATGGCGGTCCACATCTTGAACGCATGGCTTCAGGTGATCTTTTGGAAACCGTGGCTTCTTATGACCTCATATAGAGGCAGATAGGAAACCTGCTGAGATGAAGATGTTAACCAAGCTCGTCGTGCAAAAGAAAAGTGATTCATTGTTAGACGGGAGCCTTTAGAGGCACCGCCACCAGGTCTGACGTTGGAACAAGGAGTTGCATTACCTCCCTTGGACATGGCACATTTGGGTCAACTCGTTGTGGATGAGTTCGCAAATACTTTCCAGTGATTTTGATCTAGGAATGCCACAAAGGCTTATGATATGGGTGATTGGAAAGGGTCACTTATTGAGAATCTGGTTTGTCAAAAATTGAAGCCGGGACCCATAATGCAAGTCCTCCATTTGGCCATTGTTGTGATGTGAATCCTCCCCCCTGTTTGTACAGCTTACTGTGACCGCTCGGTCGTGTCCATGCTCGTACTGATTCCATATGCGGACCCAACTGGCGCCAGAGCACTGACGCGTGGTGGCTCCACCCACCAACAGCTACGATACTATTTCCACGACATCCCGAGTGTTTTTTGGGTATTGATTTGTGAACCAAAGACACGCCGTGACCTCTCGCCTCGCTGCACACTCACCTCACTGATGTAGGTGACTGATGCTGGAGACGTGACTGATGGTGGAGCAACACTGGCGTCGGTACCACAGCACACTTCGTGGTGCCACGTGCGACGTGCACAGGGAGATGAGCCAAAGGCGAGCTCGTGGTGGCCCACGACAGAAATGCTCCAACAGAGACATGTTTGTCTCATCATTGACACTTGGATTCCTAATGCTATTGGTCTTTTTGGGAGAGGGGGTCAGTACCCGAGTTGTTACGCAGATGTTGTTGTCAATGTGCCGGATAGCAACGGTCTAAATACGGGTCCCGGCATGGAAGGTCGCCAACCGCTCTTGGTATTGCAACCAAAACAACACATCACCCTCGAACGAGGGATCCACACTTTAGGTTCGTATAATTTGTAACCTCACGAAGTCCGCATGAAGGTCTTTAGTGTCTAACCTTGGTTGGACACTCTGTGAGGAGTCTCAAAGGCAAGAACTATAAATGGATGCATGCAGGGTATAGGCTTTTGTACCTGCAGAGCTTTGCTAATGCTTCTACCTGCAGTGGCTCCACAAGAGCCAACCTCAACCTTTAATCCTACTTGGCACGTCCTAAGACCGCCAAGTGTCATCGTCAAGGTAGGCTCTAATAAGCTTCCTAGAAGCTTTCTGTCCCATTCTGGGCCACAAACAAAAATGCGGCCATTTTAGGGTTTAAGCCCGCGATCCATGAGCTCCAGCGCATGTCCCAACTAGGCCAAAAAGTTGTGTTTCCTATGATGATCTCTAGGGGACATACCCATCATGGACAGTGCATTCCTGACCTATCTCAGAACAGTCCAAGGGGACGTTCTCCATATAGCAGTGCATGCCTAAACTTTTCGTGCAACCAGCCAACCAGCTAACCAGTGGACAAGGTGAATACCATTCAACAAATCTCTTCCTTGCACCTCTGATCATGTACCGTTCACTAGGCTCCATCAATGCCTTGGGGCTCACCCTTCCTTGGCCGCACTCCTCATGCCAAATCCATGAATGCCCACATAGTGCAAGTCGCTCTCAAGCGGCTTGTTCATGTAGTCAGCAAGCATGCTCTTGGTTCCGTAGTGCTGCAAGTCCACCACATTCTTCATGACCAGGTCACATGAGAAATAGTAACGTATGTCGATATGCTTTGTTCATTAGGAGATGATTTCATCTTCTGCCATCGACATGGCGCTCATGTTTTCCACATGTACGACCGTGGTGTCCTAGTGTAGCACTGTCATTTCCCCAAGCAGGCTGCGCAGCCACTGAGTCTCCTTGCACAAATCAGAAAGAGCAACATACTCTGCCTCAGCCGTAGACACGGAAACACAATCCTCCTTCCAATTGGCCCATGAGACGGCAACGCCATTAGAGATGCACACGTATCCAGAGGTGGATTTCCGGTTGTCAAGATTTCCTCCCAAGTCGGCGTCAGTGTAGCACTTGAGGCCGAGGGAGTCCGTACCTTCTTGACCTCCAAGGACGAGGCCCATGTGACGTGTCTTCTACAGGTAGCGCAAGATGCGCTTGACTGCCTGCCAATGTTGTGGCCCTGGGTTGGCCAAGAACCTGCTCACTTGTCCCACAACAGAGCAGGTGTCCGAACGAGTCCCTACCATGGCGTACATGATGCTACCCACGGCAGACTGGTAGGAGATGTCTTGCATCTCCCATCATTCTGTTTCATTGCTTGGCGACATGGAGACCTTCAATTTAGCATCGGTCGTCATTGGGGTGCCAACAAGTTTGCAGTCTTCCATGTGATAGCGCTTTAGTAGCTCACCAATGTATTTGGTTTGGTTGAGTTCAACGGTGCCTATTGCTTGGTTGCGGTCGATGGCGATCCCGAGCTAGTACTTGAGAGGATCCATGTCCTTCATATTGAACCTTTTTGCTGAGGTCAGACCTTAGCTCATCCAGCAGCTCAACCGAAGATGAGCAGATGATACGATCATCCACATACAGTCCAACGAGCATCAGTCCTCTCCCATCATCGTGCACGTACACGCTCGGGTCATTCTGGCAATGCCAGAAGGAGAGACCGATCATAAAACCGTCCATCTCTTTGTGCCACATCCTTAGGGCCTGTTTCAGCCTGTAGAGTGCTTTCACCAACTTGCACACCTTGTCCTTGGGAGCTTTGACTCCTTTGGGCACCTCCATCAATACTTTCTTGTCGAGCTTCCCGTAAAAGAAAGATGTCATGGTGTCTCCAGGTTCTTTGTGGTTGCAATGGCAAGAAAAGAGAGGATGGAGGTAAAGAATAGGCGCGAACGTCTTGTCTAACTCAAAGCCCAGGGGTTGAGACAACCCTTTTGCCACTACCCTCACCTTGAACTTCTTAATTTTGCCGTCTTGTTTATTCTTCAATTGGAGGAACCACTTGGATTCCACCACGTGGGCCTTGTCGAGTCTATCCACCAGCACCCATGTGCCGTTCTTGGTAATGGACGCGAGCTCGCGGTCCACTACCTCCTTCCACTTGGCCGCATTTGGGCCATTCATCACCTCCGCCATTGTGGATGGCTCTCCCTGAGCCATGCACGAACAGCTAAGGCCAGTCCAATCGTTCTCATAGTGCAAAGGTGCTTTCTTTGGTCGCAGACTCTGCCGGGGTGCTGGTGCAATTTCCTACTTTGCTACTGGTGCTACCATAGGTGGTGGTTTGTCGTCATTGTCGTCGAAAGAGTCGTCGGACTCCAAGTCAGAATCAAAAGCCCCGGATGCCTCGGTATTTGCGTGCATGTCAGATGTTGCGTCATCCTGCGTAGCTGCTCTCCCATGGCCACCACATGCCTGCAAAGAGAGCCAGTTGTCTGGTGCTTGGTCTCCGGACACAAGCAACACTATCCACTCTCCCGTCTTGGGGGCAATGATCGGATCCAACAACTCTCTCTTTCCAAGGGAGCCCTTGCCGAACTCGACGTCGCGGCTCATCACAAGCTTGCATGCTGCCAGGTCCCAAAGCCGACAAGCTTTGTGTGACGTGTCGTACCCAACCACGACGCACTTCTTAGAACGTGCGTCAAGCTTGCCTCCGCCTTCTCCCAACTAGATCTTCACCCATGCAGTTGACCCGAACACCTTCAGATGAGAGGCGTTGGGTTTCTTTCCCGACCATGCTTCTTGTGGGGTCTTTAGCTACTTGTCCTACTCCTTTCCATGCTTTCGCAAGGCGGTTACTGGTGTGAGGCTCAAGAGGCAGCAGGCCGTTGTTACTTCTTTCGCCCCAAAGCGACCTGGGAGCTTGGCATCGAAGAGCATGCTTCACACCATGTCGAGCAGGGTCTGGTTCATCCTCTTGGCCACGCCGTTGTTTTGGGGGTTGTAAAGGGTAGTTTTCTTGTGACACATTCCATGATGCTTGAGCCAAGGCTTGCATGCCTCGTACTCACACCCGTTATCACTTCGGAGTGTCTTCACCTTCTTGGACGTTTGTCGCTCCACCATGGCAACAAACTCAAGGAGCTTCTCCTTGACCCCTCCCTTGGTTCTGAAGAAGTAGATCCACAACTTGTGGTTGTGGTCGTCGACGAAGGTCAAGAAGTATTTACTTCCTCTGTTAGAGGTGTGGAAGGGTCTGCACACGTCACTATGGATTAGGTCCAAGACATTCTCTTCTCATTGACCTCCTCTCCCAAATGGCTTCTTCTTTGCTTTTTTTTGGACGCATAGTTCACACAATGTGCACCCTTCTTTGTGCTTCACGATGCACCCTTCCATTCTGCAGACCACCTCTTGCTCCTACATCTTCTGCTGCATACTGTTGGCCACGTGGCCAAATCGTCGGTGCCACAGCTCAGGGTCAGTGTCCTTGGTTGATGTGGCAGCCGCAGTAGCCGCCGGTGGTGCATCCTCTGGCTTCGGTACCACCTTCTTGTTGGAACATATTAGTCCCTCATTTGATGCCTTAGTGACCTTGGTTAGAAGCACGTAAAGGCCATCGACTCTTGGAACTTGAAGCATGAGGTCGTCTTTGGTGTACAAAATTTTGATGTCCTTATTTTTCAGGGCCACGGCTTCCTTGTTGGTGAATACCACTGTCATGTTTTTATCGATTATTTGTGAGACCAACAGCAGGGTCACTGTGAAGGAGGGCATGTATACCACCTTTTCAGATTGACCTCCTTCTTGGCACCGTTCACGTTGAACGTGATCACGTTGTCCCCTTTGCACATGACTTGGATGACGCCGCCATTTGCACACTTGATGCACATGTCAGATTCGACCATGGAGACAAGTCCACCCTTCACTTTTGAGGAGTGGTGGTTGGTGTCCGAGTCAAGGGCGAATGCCCTGGGCCTAAGGAGCGTTGCCCCCTTCATAGACAACCCTTCAGCCATCATGTTGGTGAGCTCCTTCTTCTCCTTCCCACCTTTGTTTCCCCCTTCTTTCCTAGGACTACGGTGGTCCCTAGATCAGTGCCCAGCCTTGCCACAGTTGTGACAGTTGCCGGGCTTCTTGGAACTTTTCTTGCCACCATTGCCTTTCCTTCCACCGCCACCGCTTCTGCTGTTGCCTTGACTAGAGCAAGATCTTGTGCCTTATCCACCGAAGCGAGAGGCATAGGCTGAAATATTTTCCTCACTGCCATTGCGTCACATAGACTCGTTGCGAACGTGTTCGGCGAGAGCCTCATACGTCAGATTTGCCTCCTTCCAACCGCCAGATACGATGATCAAGGATCTCCAACATTTTGGCAACGCCATCAGAAGGATCATGGCACGCATGTTGCAGTCGAGTTTCCATTCCATTTGCTGGACCTCTTGCAGCATGTTGGCGAACGACTACAAAAATGTGGTATTGATTCTCCTTTGCTCACCCTCATCAACATCAACCTTTGGAAGGTGAAGAGTCGGTTTTCTAGGGTATTCGATTGATGCATGCGTGAGAGTTTTACGAAGGTCTTGGCACTCGACGTGCATCATGTGATGTGGGAGTGTTGATTCTCTTCCATTGATGACACAAGTATGGCAAGTGCCATGTTGTTCTTTATCGTCTATGCTACAAGGTCAGTCGCATGCATAGTCAATGTCACATCGGCAGGTGCTGTCTCGGTCCCTTTTAGGATATTGAGATTGCCACGCACATACATGACAATCTCAAACTACCATTTCACAAGGGAAAACCTGTCCCCCTGAATGCTTACATACTCCTCTCGAGACGAGCTTGAGTGAGACCCGCCATTTTTGGCGGTTGCTTATCTTCTCTACTTTGCTTCTACTCTGCTTTGTTGAGGCCGATGAGGCTGATGAGGCTGCTGACTGCGACCGTTGTCAAAGGTGTAGTTGGTTCTGTTGTATACCCCTCCTGCCGATGATCGGTCAAGGCGATGGTGGCGTCCTGAGAAAAATAGTCTCGGGGTCATACCACCTTCTAAAGGGGTAGAGCTTTATCCCGTTGGGGCTCGAAGGTATTGTCTAACACAGACAGTCTTTCCTCGTCCCCTAAACTACCACGTGCACGCACCCTACCTGAAGAAGCCGATGCAGCCGATGGAACGGATGGAGCCATCCGATGTTTGTGTCCCTATTGTACCTTTGCGCCCTGTAAGACCACGCGCAAGTCGGTCTTGGAAGCATGCCTGGGAACCAGAAGTATGGACCCATAACCCTTTGTCAATGCAGCGGATAGCAATGGTCTAGAAAGCAGGTCCCGACATGGGAGACCGCCAACCACTCTTGGTATTGCAACCAAGATCACATATCACTCTTGAACGAGGGATCCACTCGTTAGGTTCGTTCAGTTTGCAACCTCACAAAGTCCACATGAAGTTCTTTAGTGTCTACCCTTGGTTGGACACTTTGTGAGGAGTCTCAAAGGCAAGAACTGTAAATGGATGCATGTAGGGTACATGCTTTTGTACTTTCAGAGCTTTGCTAATGCTTCTGCCTGCAGTGACTCCACAAGAGCCAACCTCAGCCTATAGTCCTACTTTGCGCGTCCTAAGACCGCCAAGTGTCATCGTCAAATTAGGCTCTAGTAAGCTTCCTAGAAGCTTCCTGTCCCATTCTGGACCACAAAGAAAAATGTGCCCGTCGCAGGGCTTGGACCCGCGACCCATGAGCTCCGGCGCTTGTCCCAACTAGGCCACAAAGTTGTACCCTACTGATCTTTAATTTCGATTATAAATATTTATGAGGAAAATCTTTTGTTTCGTCGTCGAAAGTTTAGGGTCCACACAAGTAATTCCATTTTCTGACACCTAAAAAAAATGACGGAGAAGCCCGGGTTTCCACACTTGTATTGTAAATTTGATGAATTTAAACACGATTATTCCGGTGAATCGGTGCACGTCCGGCTTGTGAGCCGGTTTTGCATGGGGAAGTGGCAGTGTCAGCGCTGTCAGACCAGCCTGACGCGTCAGATCGAGCAATTTTTGCTCAAACCGCCACGTCAAGCTGGTCAATCGCGACGTTTGCGCACCTCGAGCGAGGTGGATCGTCGCGTCTGGCAGGCCTGCACACGTTCGACGTCGAAATTACGGATCAGGTATTTTAGTTGAACAAAAGTTTAAGTACCACCCAAATAACGTTTTTTGCAAAAATCTTGAATGAAATTAAAGATCACTTAATTCACGTTTTCGTAATGATCGAAATTAAATATCAGTAGGGTATTTCCTGTGATGATCTCCACGGGACATACTCATTATGGGCAGTGCATTCCTGGCCTGTCTCAGAATAGAACAAGGGGACATACTCCATAGAGCAGTGCATGCCTTGTCTTTCCGTGCAACCAGTGAGCCAGTCAGCTAGCTAGTGGACTAGGTGCATACCATTCAATAGTTGCCCCGGCAAGATCCTGTCTTGCTTCATGCCTACAGGATTATTTGGCCAGCGATCCCAGGTCGTGGCCTTGCTGTGCCTCGAGGTGCAAGCGAGGATGAGCTTGCTGCTCTCTGCTTGTCACCTCCATCACTGCTCGCTACCACCTCTGCCATTTGTTACTCACTTTCACGAATTCTAACTTGCGTGTGTAGAACCTCTGTGCATGGTGTTCAACAACTCTTGGTGCCTTGACCATATTGATCCACTCTCTCCTCAGGTATGTGTGATGTGATCTAGGAAACGTTTTCTCCAACACGTTAAGCAACCCCTTGTCAAGGTCTGAAATGACGACCATACCTTGTTCGCTTGTCATAGGATATGACATTGCCAATTGCTCACATAACCATTTCCAATTGCTTGTTCTCCCCCTGCGCCATCGCCCATGCCATTGGGACGCCATTGTCATAGGCGTAAAACACTTGCACATGAGTGGGACTTTCTCATGACCATCCTTGAGGTGGGTGCCGTCCATGGTGAGGATAAGACGGGCGTGCTGGAAACCCAACACTGTGGCTCCAAGTGCCACGAACACGCGAATGAAGACGCCCTCCTTGGTTGCCTCAGCCACATCATGTGTGTTACGGGTTACATGCTTCAACTGCAAGGCATGAGGAAGACTGTTAGACACACCATTGGAACAAGTCGGGGGAGCACATCAAACACTGCAAAATGAAGACATATTGTCTTACCTCCTCGCAGTAGACAGGGAAGAGGCTCCAAGATAAGGCTTTCGAGCCGAAGAGATTTTCCTACGTCTTGCTCTTGGCTTGGTACAACGTGTTCTTTTCAACCGCTTTGCATGTTGCCTTCCGCACCACTGCCAACAAGGTCTTAACATTGCTTGTCGGGTTGCGCTTCAGCGTGGACTCTATCTGCTACGTTACCAACTTCAGTCTTGATTGGATCACCACGAATCACACCAGGGACGCACTTGTTACTGTCCACGAACTCAGCCACGACAACGAAAAGATCCATATGGGGTGACCTGCGCTCGAAGAAGACACAGACATCTCTTGTCCTTGAACTGCCGACAACGTCTTATAAAGTGTGTCCTCTTGCTACGAAGCACCGCATAGTCATGCGGTTGGTGATTGCTTAATCATCCACAGCTGCACATGCCTCCGCTATGTACCGGAACACAATCCATATACAAAGAACTGGCTCTGCCTTCTTGCGCTTGGGGGCTTGACGTAACGCCTCATCATCAAAGGACACTCCACAACGAACCATGGCAGAAGTATAAAATGAGGGTACACTTAAAAAAGCAGGACATATAAAGATGACGGGACACAATTCTTACTAGAAGCATGAATCTGGCGAGTTAGATTGAGGGCTACTTTTGCTTGCTCTGGCAAAATGAGGAGCACTTGCGCACGTTGTTCATCCTCAAAGTGCTCTTCATACACCAGGTTTAGGGTAGATGGGGTTTGGAGCACAAGACCTGGCTCGTTGAGCTGTGGACGTCCCAATCCACGCGGTGGAGAAACCACACTTGCGTCGGAGGTCCGGCACCTACGTGAGGCTGTCCACTGCAACCGGTAGCTATCTTGGGCAAAGTGGGTACATTGAACGTAAAACTGAAAGTATATAGCCGAGGTATCCACGCTCACCGGGCTTACAGGCGTTGGCGTCGTCTTCCATGGCGGACAACAGCCTACCATAGTGGGAGTCTCACAACCATGATGCGCATTTGACCCTCCTGTGGACAGTGGTTGAAAGAAACGAGACTCTATACCCTAGTGTTACGTACCACACGTACACAAGTCCCTAATGTTTCCAAGTGGGCATTTTTGTTCCTACACAAACAGCCCCTTGCATTGTGAGAACCGCGATATTCACTCCGACGGCTGACGGCAAACTGGCCAACTATCCCGTCCTCAGTGAATATTCCCGAACCTTTTGACAACTTCGACCACTCTTATGAACCTACAAATAGAAGTATCACAACCTTTCGGTTGACTTCTTGACGCACCGAGACGAATCTCGATTTGTAAATATGCATCTCGCATCTTCACCGTCGATTCTCGAAGACCCCCGACTTCTCGGCGGACCGTCTCGAATCCGACCACTCGCGACTCGACTCCGCATGCGTCGCTCGGCAATCCACCCAACGACCCTGACTATGCCTCATTCGTAACTCAACAATTGTCATCAAAGTACACTTACCGCTAATTATGAATTGCTCGAGTGTCCCAAATTCTAAATCGTGTTCTACCTCGCAACTTCTACCTATTCACCATCTAGGCTCCATTCGGCATAATACTTGGCATCAGAGCACAGCGATGCTGGAGAGGCATCCGACAACTTTACCTATCCGGAGGACTACCTTGCACAAGCTCTCAGCGCATCTTGCATGTCAAGACTTTGTGGACTTTGCGACTACGACATGAGGCGAGCCAGCGGAACCGATGACCTGCAGCGGGTTTCCGGCAACGACTTCGGCAATGGAGCAGAACGTGCCGATGCACGTGAACCCTGAAGCGGCAACGAATGCTCACGTGGTAGGCTATGCAGCACCTGGAACAACCCCTATGGCTTTGACGACCAATCCGGTCGTGGATCCAATGGCAACAAGCCAGCTGCCCCTACCAAAGGCCTTGATGACGTCAGTAGGGACGATAGGTGGTACTGGATGACAAGCGTGGAACAACGAGGAACTGGCGAACCGGATCTTCGCACTCGAGGGGATCAAAAACACCTACTCCAACAACTGAACTTCGCGATGGAGGCTCTTGGCAATGCAAGCGCGCGTGAAGTGGAGCTTGTCGAGAGAAATGCCCAACTCTCGAGTGAACCCCAAATTCTTCTGGCTCCACCAAAACCGTTTGATCCTGGTAACTCAAAAGGGCCGACGGTTTGGATTTGGCTGAAGAGTTTCAAGGTGTACTTCACTGCTACTGGGGTCAACGATGATTAAAAGAAAATTGATCTTGCAACTGTGCTTTTACGTGGTACGGCGTTAAGTTGGTGGTCCAATCCACAGACCATCCAATGATAGTAGGAGACTGGGGGAGCATCATCAACGGCTAACGACGCACGTCTCATATCGCCAATTGCAAGTGTTCTACCCTTGGAGAAGATCAATCCATAGTGGGAAGACACGCTGACGCCGCCAACTGGGGAATGAATTTTTGCACGTGATCCTTGTACGCTTTTGACGACTGAACGAGAAGTCCGACGCACAGTATAAGCTTGAGCGACTACGTGAGTAGTCCAGCGTGGTGGAGTACACGTGAAGATTCCGCGAGATCATCACCGGAGTAGAAATTACCCTAGACGAACTTTGTTTTCATTAAAACAACGGCCTCAACTGAGATATCCGGCGAGAAATTGCTATTTTGGTATCCAGAACGACTTAACGTGGATGATCGTAGCAACAAAAAGGATCGACAACACCGACTACAACGCTCGGATCTAGGAATCCTATGGCTGGCAACCTTCTAAACACAGTTATCTTGGAAACAAAATTTTTTCCAAGATAAAAAGCATACGACGGACTCCTCGACTCCGATGGAAGTGGACACCGTCGACCAGAGAGATACACGAACCTGCTACAAGTACAAAAACATTGAGCACATTGCTCGTAATTATTGGAGCAAGCAATAGGCCAAAAATGGGTGAGGGAAGTCACAGAAAAATATATCGTGATACGGCAAAGGACAAGAGTAAAGGGCGCAACTCTTGTCTGTGAGGAGTGATTTGCGCAGAACGATCGCCCATTTGAAAGGCCGACATCTTAGACAAGGGTTTCTGAGATTGCAAAGTTCGACGAGGGATATGAGGACGACCAACTGGCAATACTGCTAAGAGTTCAGTCTCGAGGATGCAAAAGTCAGAGAACAGTACCGGCATTGTTGGATGCAGGAGTTGCACATAGCTTCGTGAGCAACAACATGGTTCGCAAGTTGGGTTTGCAGACCGAACGAGTGGTGTTTGAAAGAAAACTTATCGATGAAAGACTGTAAGTACAGAGACTCCAAGAACCATTGTAACTACAAGTGGGAGATCTACGGGATGTAACGGTCTGGAGGCATTGACAAGTGTGTGTTCACAAAATCATCCTCGGACGATATTTCCTGTACCGGCACAATCTGCAAGCCGACTGGAACAGCGACGAATTCTACGTGGAGATTGAAGGTGCCAAGCGACAACTTTTGCGTGCGGGGTGGAAGTTGGCAGCAAAAGCAACGGAGGTGGAAACAACAGAGGAAGCCGCGAAAGCCGAAAAATGATAACTTGTGCAGTCGATATCCCTCAACGTGGCCAAACACTACATACGACGAGGAGCTCGTGCGTGGCTCATACATCTCGAGCAAATGGGAGAAGCGGGAGTGACAGTAGCTGACTCACCATCGGCCGCATCAGCCTCACCGGCATCAACGAAGTTCTTGATGGTACCCAAAGAGTTCACACCACTCATCCAGGAGTGTGTAGACGTCTTCCCTAACAAACTCTTGAGAACTTTACTCCCACAATGAGACATCAACCATCGCATCGAGTTGAAGCCGGACAGCAGACCTACAGTCCAAGGAGCCTATTGAATGAGTGATCACGAGCTGACAGAGCTAAAAAAGCAACTCGTCAAGATACTCGTTCAGGTTACTCGGTCGAGATACCCGTTCATCCGTCCATTGATGTCACCATGCGTTGTGCCAGTACTATTCGTAAAACAGAAAATTGGTGAGATGCGGATGTGCGTGGATTATCGGGCGTTGAACAATGCAACCATCAAGAACCGCTACCGTCTTCCCCGAGGTGACGAACTTTTCGACCAACTCCGAGGGGCTTGAATTTTCAGCAAAATCGACTTACGCAACGGATATCACCAGATACGTGTGGCAGACGCCGACGTCAGAAAGACAGTGTTCCAAATCCGCTACGTGCACTTTGAGTTCACGGTCATGCCAATCGGACTCACAAGTGCCCCGGAAATGTTTATGACGGCAATGAACAATATTTCCCGTCCATACCTCGACGATTTTATCGTTGTGTACCTCGACGACATTCTGGTGTATAGCCGCACCCTGGAGGAGCATGATGGACACCTTCGAAAAGTTCTTGAAGTTTCACAAAGAGAGATTTTGGAAAACTCTCGAAATGCAATTTCGGTCGTCGTTTGATCGTGTTTTCGGGTCACGTCATCAATGGTGGACAAATCACTATGGATGCGAAAAAGGTGGCAGCAGTCGCCGATTGGCCGACGTCGACTAACGTTCGAGAAATCCAGGTTTTTCTTCGAGTCTGTAATTACTATCGGCGATTTGTACGGGACTACGCCCGAGTGTCAGAGCCTCTTTCTGACCTCACTCGAAAATAAAACGAGTGGCGGTGGGGAGACAGCGAACAAGAAGCATTCACCACTTTGTGGAAAGCACCGACCTTGGCGCCATCCCTACGATTAGCCGATCTAACATTTGACTATGTCATGGCCATGGATTCATCAGACCAAGCCATTGGTGCGGTCCTTTTGGAAGACCATGGCAACGGCGAGCAACCAATCGCCTACATGTCTTGAAAACTGCAAGGAACGGAACTCAACTATGTAGTACACAAGAAGGAGATGCTGGCGGTCGTGCATGCATTCAAGACGTGACGATGTTACCTGGAGTGTCGCCAATGCATCGTGCGTACCAACCACAAGGCATTAAAATATTCGAAGACGCAGCCGAATCTCAGTCGACGTCAAACCCGATGGATGCAGATCCTTGAATGCGGCCTCGACTACAATATCAAGTACCGGCCAGGCAAAACCAATCTGGCGGATGCACTCAGCCGCCGACCACATTTTATGGCTGACGTAGCAACGCTACAGTTGCAACGAGACCCGTACCTCGAGCGACTGTTTCCACGAGGCTACGACTAGCACGAGAAATATGATAAAGTAAAATTATGGTTCGATGCACCCTACTGGCGACGACGCTTCACTCACCAAGTGGTCGTTCCCCCAAATGACAAACTTCACCATATGCTGCTCAAGGAGTGCCACGACACCGGACCAAGTGGACACTTCGGAGAGGACAAGACACTAAAGAAGCTCGCAAAAAACTATTCATGGGACAAGATGCAATCCGATGTGGCCAACTTCTACAAAACCAGCGACATGTGTCAGCGACAAAAATCTCGCCGTACAGGGCCATTCCGACTTCTGCAACCACTCCCTGTTCTGACGAAACCATGGGCAAACATCTCCATGGACTTCTTCACATGATTACCGGTCACACTTGAGAGATGTGACGATATCCTCGTGGTTGTCGACAGGTTTTGCAAAATGTCCCACTTCTTCTCGAAAACCATCACCGTCACCGCCGAGGGATGAGCATAGATGTTTCAAAACAACATCGTATGGCTACATGGCATACCGAGAACCATCACGAGTGACGGGGACAATCGATTTACCAGCCATTTTTGGCACGAACTGATGACTCGCTGTAGCAACATAATTCAACTTTCAACGACGTTTCATCCTCAAACCAACAGTCAAACTGAGCGGACAAATGAGACGCTTGAACAGCTTCTCTGAACACTATGTGAACCTCACGGAACCGATTGGACACAAAAACTCCCAACCGCTGAAATTGCAAACAATTCGACAGTTTCCACCGCAACGGGAAAAACTCTATTTGAAGTGGTGTATGGCAAAATTCCCGCCACACCAGCATGAGTACAAAGTGGCAGCAATATTCTCACAGTCGACATTCAACACCGGGACTTCACCCCCATATGGGAGGAAACGTGATAAACCCTCAGAAAGATACAAGCAACGATCAAGTGAGCAGCTGACCAACATCGCAGGGACGACATATTCACTGCTTGCGACTAATTCCTCCTCAGCTCTGCCAACATCAAATTTCGCGGAGCCGACTGTTCAAAGCTCAAACCTCGATGGTTGGGCCCATTTGAGATCAAACGCACGCAAACCCCTGTGATTGCATGAATCAAACTCCCTGACACAATGCAAGTTTATCCGGTGTTCCATGTCAGCATACTCAAGCACTACCGAGACAACGTGTAGTTAGCGGCAAGATGCCAACACTCATTTGCTACCAAGCAAGCAAGTCACGAAAGACATCCATGGTTGTAGGTGGAGCGAGGAGTTGGAGAAAAACTGCCTTGGAAGATAGCGAGAGACAAGTGTAGTGAGTAAAGAGCTAGCGAGCTCTTAGCACACGGTTGACCGTGCCACCCACTTGAGCAGCTTGAAGTGGGGCCTGGCCGCCACCCCGGGGTCGAACCAAACTGGTCGGCTAAAAGCCGCAGTGGTCTCTCACACCTTGGAGCAATGGAGAGTGTGACCCCCGCAGAATCAGCAACTCGGTATAAGTGCTACACAACTATCTCAGCGTGCAAGTTAGAAACAATCAAGAATCCACATCGACCACGAGCATATGTGGAGCATGCATCTCTCATTTTTTATCCATCCAACGGTCAATGCGAGTGATGCAAGTCCCACAGCTTCATATTTGTTCAGTCACCTGCAGTGATAGCATGTGTAGGTGGATGGAGTCAAGAGTTCACTTGCGTATTTAACTGACAAAACCAACACTCTTCCATGACCCATAGACGAATATTCCACACACCACATGAAAACTCACGACGTGAGAAACAGACAAGAAGTTGTCACATTGGCCAGGCGCATCACATGCACGCAACAAGCCAACAGCATGCACAATAGCCTTGAACATTCCACTGTTGAGAGCTTTGGTGAGAAATTCTGCACGCTGGTGACGCGTGTCGACCCAGATGACCTGGACCTCTCCTGTGGCAATGCGCTCGCACACAAGGTGATGCTCAATGTTGATGTCTTTAGTGTGTGAATGATGCATGCCATCATGCTCAACGATTGCCTTAGTGCTTTGATTGTCGCAGTACAATGTGGTGCATCGGATAGGAACACGAAGCAGCTGCAGCAAGCGAGAAAGCCAGACACTCTCACACGTACATGCGCCAAGTGTGACATACTCAATCTCATTGGAGCTGCAAGCCACACAACCTTTCTTTCCACTTTCCATGAGATAAAAATCCCTCCCACAAGAAAGATGTAGCCAGTGTGACTATGTGCATTTGCATCATGAGCCCAATCACTGTTGGTGTATCCATTGACAACTACAAAGGGTTGTGACCTGTAGCACATCCCTACACGTGCAGTGGATAGTGCGTAGCGGACGACATGCAATGTAGCCTCGAGATGCCTCTGACAGGGCTACTGGGAGAACAAAGCCACGAAGTTGACCGAGAAGGCCATGTCTGCTTGAGTGGTGGTGGCAAGGTACATGAGGAATCCGATCACGCTAAAACAATCAGTGACATCGATAGTGTCTCCAAGTTGTGTCGTGTCGAGTGACTTCAACAGGCGCTGGCCAGCTAGAGTCATCGGTGTGGATGCAGTTGGGGTGTCAGCGGGCAAGGAGGAGAACCGTTCCCCCAAGCTGCGAATGTAGGCAGCCTGGTGTATGTGTAGCATTCGGCGCAGGCGGTCACGCTCGAGCTCTATGCCCAGAAATACACGAGCTGGGCCCAAGTCCTTTATGTTGTATATTGACTACAACAGAGTTTTTACGAACTGCACGACAATGGGACTGGGCGACGCAATGAGAAGATCATCCACTTAGACCAAGATGGCCACAAAGGGTTGTGAAGGTGTATTCAAGAAGAGCGTTGGATCAACAATGCTACGACGGTAGCCACTCTTCTCAAGAGTAGACGAGATCTCCAGGTTCTAATAGCACGGGGACTACTTGAGGCCGTAGAGGGTTTTACGCAATGGCCAGAATTTGTTCGTGCCATCAGTGAAGCCTGGGGTTGCACCATGTAGATATCATCATCGAGACGTCTCTACAAGAATTCATTGTTGACATCCATCTCCTCCAATTCCCAGCCGTGCTAGACAACCAGGCTCAAGATAGCTTGAGCCGTGGTGTATCGTGCAACAGGGACAAACTTCTCATCAAAGTCAACGCCTGGAATCTGGAAGACTCCCTTGGCGGTATGCCGGGCCTTTTACCTGTCGATCGTGCCATCAGGCTTTAGCTTGCGTCGAAGCACCCAACGGGCCGAAATAGCCTTGCGACTTGCTGAGAGATCAACAAGTTCAAACACCTCATGTTCGCTCAAGGCTATGAGCTTCTCCTTCATGGCCTTCTCCTAGAGGTCAGCGTCAGCTGCCTCTCCAGCCTGACGGACAATGGTCAGCTCAGTTGGGAGGGGGGAAGGCCTGCTTGCTGCAAAGCATGCGGCTACGTATCTAGCGACTGATGCATCCAAAGCACTGTGGAACTCATGAGCAACGAGTGTGTAGCCCACTTCCAAATTAGGGTGGATGACTCTAGCAAAAAGTCCAAGTGCATCAATTTCAGTGGATATGGCAGCGGAACCGACCGTTGTGGAGGATGCACTGGAGTGGGTGCGACACTGAGAGGGCTATGAATACTGTGCGACAGAGTTCTATGGGAGCGAACGGATTCCTCCGCCACGAGTTTATCGCGTTGGCCTGAGTGGTGGTACATCAATGATTGGAGAAGAGACCGTCTCACCAACAACCACCATCGGTTGTGAGACAGATGGTGGAGAGGAATCAATGATAACACATGGACGAGATTGTGCCAGGATGTCAGTAGATAGTGGCAGAGCACTGAAAGGAGTTGATGTGGACTCAGAAGACGTAGAAGGGGAAGACACTGGGAAAAGACCAGAGGGGGATGCAAACGGGGTGATGAGGTACGTGTCAGTGCTCGGCGACATGTCAGGCATAGGAGAAGAGGGGTTAGAGGAAGAAGGATTCGAGTCAGTGGGAGGCACCCCAGTGAGACCGGAGGCTGGAACAGACCCACCCTCCCAAAGCCGATAGAGCGAGGACGGAAAAGAAGGGTGAGCAACACGGGACAAGTCACGAAGGAAGATGTCCCCAAAGAAGAGGACATCACGCGACTTGACAACATGGGCCCGATCGTGATCCCAGAACCGTCAGGCTTTGGACATGGCCGAGATCCCTAGGAAAGTGCACAAGCAGGCACGCGGACTAAGTTTACTGTGACGAAGAGCTTCGGGGAGCCAAACCGTAGCAACACAACCCCAGACACAAAGAAGGTAGAGGTCCGCTCGGCGGCCAAACCAGCGTTCAAACAGGATGACATGACGTGGGAGGGGATTGTGGGGAACACGATTCCAAACCCACTTCATGTAGGACATTGCTTCAAAAGAGAACAGAGGGAAAAGGTAAGATGCACTAGAAAGAGTATGCACATCATCAGCAACAGTTATGTTTGAGCATTCAGACACACCATTCTGCTAAGGTGTGTAGGGAGATGTAGGTTTCAATGGTCACACCCCGAAATGAGAGAAAGCGAGAGGGAGGGTCAATGAATTCACCACCAGGATCACAACAAAAGACACGAAGACGACGACCATAAGCAACTTCAGCCTAGGGAAGCCAGGACTCGAGAGTGGAGAAGACATCACCTTTTTTCTTGAGGGCACAGACCCAGCACATGCGGGGGAAGTCATTAGTGAGGCAAAGAACGACACAACCAACCCCCCCCCCAAGAGCCTCACGAGGAAGAGGCCCCATGATATCAACATGCAGTAGGTCAAGAGGATGAGGCGTGCGAGACTCAAAAGTGGAAAAAACGAGACTGATGCATCTTACCCTGAATACAGCCAAGACAGTGAGGGGAACAAGGGGGGGAACATAGCAACATTAAGGCCATCGTCGGGAAGCACACAAAGAAGGCTATCAATGGCAGCGGTGTGGATGTGGCACAAGTGACGATGCAATAATTGGACATGCGCAGGGGAAAGGGAGCGAGCAACATGCATGTTGGGACTCACAGCAGTAATGGCGGCATGCGGGGAGAAGTACTGACCACAGGGAGTAAGGCAGCGTGGTAAGCACACAATTGCCATTCTTCAATCCACGAAACATCGGCAGGAGGACATCCCAGAACATGACCGGACACGCGACCATGCAACTCCCCATCAATGACACACACAAGAGGCTCCGACCCAGAGCGCCTACTCTCACCTCCTTGATCACGAAGGTGACGTTGGTGGATGGCGTGAGAAAGTGTAGAGTCCAGCTGGCGCTCATCCTCGGGCGGGTCCGGAGTGATGACATCGCCAAAGGAGGGACGACTTGGAGGGTAGGAAGGAGACGTCCAGGCAGGTGGAGAGTAGGCGCCAGATGGGGGGCCATAGAAGACCGGCCCGCCACACCCTGGGGGCCAACCCAGAAATAAGGAAGTATAGGTGGAGCAGCAATCGTGGTGTAGGCAGCGGCCTCGGTGGTGGCAGGGGAGCTGCGTATCGGTGGAGCCATGGAGGCGGCAATATGAGAGGTGCTCCCAGACCCCCTAGGAGGATCGTGCCTAGTGGACACGCATGGTAGAGGCCAGACGCTCGTTTTCTGGTGGCGAAGGGCATTTTGGTGCAGAATGACTGACTGGTCCAAAATTCCAACAGGTGACCGTGCTGGGAACGGAGGAAGAGGAGTTGCTGCTGGCACCCTTCCCCTTGCCGCGGCCAGCCTGGCCGCCAGAGCCAGAGGCACCAGCATTTGTTCCCTGACCGTGACCACGACCACCACCACCCCCCTTGGTGAAGAAGAGATATGGCAAAGGAGGACGGTGAGGAAGAAGATATGAAAGATGATGAGGTGGAACGGAGTGGCGTGGTGGTAGCTACAACGGCTACACGATGGATGCGCTTGTTCTAGAGAGCACTCCACCAGTCAGTGAGACGCGATGAAGTGAAATCCCAGAGAGCACCAATGCCTGGGGGGAGTCAGCATGCACGGGCTCAACAGCAAGGTGCTCAAGCTTGGAGGCTTTTACCTCCCTGAAGATGTCTGACAGCTCAGGTATGACGGCGTTGACGATGGCGAGAACCGCAGGAAGCTGTCCAGATGCCGCCTTGTGGAGGTCCTTCAAAAGGTGCAGACTGCATCCCCAGTAGGCATCCACAGTCTTGTCAACACGCATGGAGAGCGTGTTGAAATTTATTGTATGGACACTTTGTATATCGTGTGCAGTAATAGTGGTGTGACGCTTGCTGAATGCATAGGCGCCAACAGGGCCAGCAGGTGTGCGGCGGTAGTGTCAGCATTGTAGGACCCGATCTCTTCAGTGAGATCATGGGGCCCAGCACGAATGAGAGCACAAACAGTGTGTACGGATACAGTATCAGTGGGCACAAAAGGAGGGTTTTCTGAGGGGTTTGGCACGTGGTAGTACTCCCAATGCTGTTCACCTTGCGCCCAAGCACTGAAGCGAACTTCCTAGGAAGCAAATGAAAGGTTAGAGGTGAAATGAGGTGGTGTTGAGTCAAAGTCCGGTTTGCGCTGCATGGGTTGTGCAAGGGCTTTGGGAGCTGCAGCGCCTGCCGCAGCTGCAATAACGATGGAATCACAAGTGAGAGAGCGGTGGTGTTGGATGCTAAAGCAGGAGAAGAGGAAAACGCAACAACAATGTCAGCAGTAGTAGATGCAGCAAGTGTGGAGCGCAATGTAGGCTTCAGGCGGTTGAGGACAATATTGGCGATGTGATCGACAGAAGTGTCTTGATGACCTTGTTCAGTGCGCAACTTTTCTTGTGTAGCATGTTGTGCAGTAAGGGCCAGTTGAAGAGCAGCACGCTCTCCGTGCAACTCCTCCTACAGGGTTGCATACTGGTCATCATCAACTGCCATGGTGAGTGGTGTGAGATTCACTCAAGAAATTTCTGGCAGATATTCCCTTGTCCTAGTGAGCATGGGATAACAAACGAGGACGATGGTTTGGTGGACGATACTGCACCAAAAGAGAGTGGAACTCATGCACATGGCCACGGGAGAGAAAGGAGGAGGAGGAGGAGAGTGCCCAAGCAAACAGAGATGGACAACTTACCAAGGCTAGCCACGTAGGCCAAAAAGGGGGGACAGTGCAGCCGCCGCTGACACTGCAATGACTGGCACTGAGAAGGATACATAATTGATGAGGAAGGCAATGCCAGCAAGAGCTGCACCTGCAAGGGTGGAGAGAACAGCTACAGTTGTGACTAGGATGCGAATCGGGTGTCCCAGTGATGAGGATGCAGCTGCACGAGACACATGAGAGGTAGAGGTCTCGATGGAGACAACAACAAAGGAGAGCAGTGGGTGTGTAGGTCTCAACTACCTTGCCAGCAGCAACACTAACATGTGATCGTGCAGCACGCGCTGTGGCAGCAAACGTGGACGAGACAGCAATGTTAGAAACAAGTGCGGCTTCCAGAACTATGAAGATGTTAGAAGGTCCAGAGGATGCAGTAGCAGCCTGAGATATAGCGAGGGACGCTCTGCGATGCGATGATGCCTCGATAGGATGAGTTCGAGCTGTTGTTGCGCTAGTGCCGCCCAAGTAGGGGCACAACGCTGACTCTGCCAACGCGTCCTACGGGCAACGGGAGAGCTTATAGGAGATGAAGGATGACGTTGTTCACATGGTGGCCACATTGCTCGTGCGTTCTGCTTTGTTGGTGAGTCGTCGGAAGCTGACTGGTAGTAGGCTGTGTACTCGGCGACGTCGGCACGCGCCATGTCGTTTGCAATGTCGTAGTCTTCCCCAAGATAATACCCCGGGCTGTCACAGCAGCGAGGATGCTCCCACACTGCAATCCCTGCCCAATCTGCTTCCTCCTCGTGGAGTGCAGTCAGCTCGTTGATGCGTGGTCGTGAAGTCAGGGTGGCGGCTCATGCCGAATGCGCGGTTGCTGTTGGGTATGTAGTGGTTGAGCAAGGTGGCATAGTGCGCGGGCAATGATGCCCCATACTAATTTAGGGTTGTGAGACGGCAAGCTGCGCAGGAGGGATGCCGTGAACCTGTGGGTTACACGACTGTAGAGGTACAGTCAGTAAGGAGAGGAGAGTCGCACGAATGTGTGTGGCAGTTTTGCATGACAACCGCCGAGAACCGCAGATATGCAATGTTTCGGTGCAGAGGTGTAGGACTGTGGTGTAGATGCAGGGCTCATAGGGCTTAGAGCTACGGAGTTGTGGAGCTGTAGACCAAATGTGGACCGAGGCTAGAGTGCCAAGTGGCTGTGGTGATGCACTACCCTGTGATGCCGAGCTGTAATGCTACAAAGTTACGGTGCAAAGCTGCGGAACTATAGAGCAACTGTGGAGCTGCGGGACTCTGAGCTCCTGAGTTGCGAAGCAGATGCGGGCCGAGGCAAGAGTGCCGAGGGACAGTGGTGATGCGGAACTCCAGAGCTACGGAACTGTGGGGCCAAGAGCTGCAAAGCACGTACGGGAGGAGGCAAGAGTGCCGACGGACCGTGGTCACGCGAAGCTTCAATGCACAAGCTCCGGTGGGCCGAAACAAGAGGGCCTCACTGTCGTTGCGATGCAATACTCTGGCAATGTGAAATTAAGAAGTTGCAGTGCAGGTGAGTGGAGGAGGCACGGAAGTGAAGGTTCCCTCGTGACTGTCGTTTACACCACACCACACAAGACCCCGGATTGGTGGAGCGGAGGGGGTTGTCCCTCCCGCTCTGATACCAGTAGTTAGCGGCAAGACACTGACAGTCATTCGCTACCATGCAAGCTAGTCACGCAAGACATCATGGTTGTAGGTGGAGCGAGGAGTTGGAGAAAAACTGCCTTGGAAGATAGCGAGAGACAAGTGTAGTGAGTAAAGAGCTAGCGAGCTCTTAGCACGCGGTTGACCGGGCCACCCACTCGAGCAGCTCAGAGTGGGGCCCGGCCGCCACCCAGGGGTCGAACCAAACCGGTCGGCTAAAATCTGACGTGGTCTCTCACACCTTGGAGCGACCGAGAGTGTGGCCCACGCAAAATCAACAACCCGGTGTAAGTGCTACACAACTAGCTTAGCATGCAAGTTGGAAACAATCAAGAATCCACATCGACCACGAGCGTGTGTGGAGCATGCATCTCTCATGTTTTATCCATCCAATGGCCAACCACCAAATGCTGAGAACTGCAAGGACTCTTCCTGGTAGAAATTGAGCATGGCTGAGCTCACGCCAATCTTGCACCCGGCAAAGACGCTAGTGATGCGAGTCCCACAGCTTCATATTTGCTCAGTCACTTGCAGTGATAGTGTGTGTAGATGGATGGAGTTAAGAGGTCACTTGCGTGCTTAACTGACAGAACCAACATACTGGAGAGAACTTCCTGGACATGGATGTCCCTCCGCCTCCCGTTCAAGTGGACGAAGACACAGAGTACGTCATTGAGCACATCCTTGGCCATTGACGACGAGGCAAAACGACTGAATATCTCATCAAGGCTACGACACCGCACATAATAGCTGGGAATCCTATAACAACCTCTGAGACGTTGACCATCTCATCGACGGCTACTATTGTCGTCACCGGGCCACATTTGTACGTGCACCGGTATATCGCGGCTAAAGGGGGGGGGGGGG
>SZWC01004609.1:125187-148642 GCA_023375785.1 Penium margaritaceum
TAATTTAGGGCATGCAGGCCCATGCAAAAACGAACATGAGCTCTGTGTGTGAGTGCGATGCAAAACGGCAAGAATTTGGCTAAGTCTGGAACGCTGAATATAAAGAACAAGGAGAGAGTACAAATGAGCCCCTAGCGGGCTTAAGTAGGGGCGCCGGCAGCTAGCCGCACCGGGCCCCGTCACCCCCGCTGAGCCGAAACGGGTCAGCGGGGAGAACGCACTGCGTACACCATGATAACAATAACGGTGGTCTCCTCGAGGCACCGGAACAGCTCTCCGAGTACCCGGGTCTCGACCACCGAGAAAATAGGAACAGTGCCAGAAAATCTCAGAATCAGCGTCCAGTCATCACAGACGGCTTTCCGAACATCGGAAGCCCCACAATAGCCATCGGGTCTCCTCGTCGCACCGGTACAGTCAACCGGGTGCGCGGGTCTGAACCCACCGAGAAAACTCTCCTACCTCCTGACAAGCCCACATGGCTGCCGGAACGCATCGACCGCGTCTCGCCGGCGCTGTCGTAGGTGCTGGAGAAGTCTCGGTGCAGTCCGGAGGCCCGTCGTGTCGTCACGCCCTCCTCTGCCATATACCCCGATGTGGGTATATCGGTAAACTAGCAGTGTCGGTCGTGACGGGTGGAAGCCACACAAACCAACAGGGTGTGCTTAGGCTCAGGTTATGATTGGCGAGGCGCAAGGAGAGCACTAGTGAGGAAAGCACTGCCAAAAGTGAACACCAATGAATGATATTATTGCTCCTACACGAGAAGGTGGTGGAATGGGAGGTTGCGATTCTAGACGTAGCTCGTAAATGTGCTCCTCTAGGATGCAAATCTCATTCTCATGTGTGTCATCCTCTCTCCTAATCTAAGTACCTGTTGGTTTGTGTGAAGTGCCACACGGTGACCTCTGGCCTCATCGCATGCTCACCTCACCACTGCAGGTGACTGACGAATGGAGGGAGACAATCCCCTGGCTACCTTGGCGTGGTGACGTGGCTTCACGTCAGACCATCCCTTGGATCTCGTTATCAGAGAACCTCACAAGCTCCTTGAATTTGAGTACAATGTGCTTGTGTGGTGTTGATTTATTTGTCACAAACTTGGTGCCCACCGGGTGCTTAGCCAGTGTTAGATTAGACACGTGCTGGGCTAATTTAATAGTTGGGTGGTGACAATTCACCACGCGCAAGGGCAGCGAGCTAGAGCGAACTCGCCGTTCGCCCACTCACTGCCCCGTTCCCGCTTGTAGCACCTCGTTGGCTTGTGACTTGACACACTTGGTCCGTTTCTCCAACTTCCACACAAAATCCTCCATGGCTTGACCCGCTCCTTGCATCATTTGTTTTGCAAGCTGTTGTAGCGGTCAAATCCTACTGCCTACTGGTATCAGAACCATCTACGTGGAAGTCAGGCGGTGGATGGAGTTGCCGTCCACGCATTTTGGGCCAAACCCGAGGCTGTCACTCTTGGCGTCGCATGTCCACCCCGCTGTCCTGAACTACGCGGCTCACTCCCTAGCGGCACTGGGAAGATTGCGACACACACCCCTTTGATTAGGTCGTCTCCCTTCCGTCCCGTCTTGAGGACCACGACCTCGCCTCTCGTGGCGACAGACCTCGTTGCGACAGACGTCCCGCACTTGACCCGTCTCCTGCTCGCTCCCTCAACACCTTCCCCCTACACAGTGCCGGTGAAGAGCATCGGCCGCCACCTCCACGGGAACAACCAACCCTGCTGCCGTCGCGGTGCATTCTTCGCACCAAACGACGGGCGACGTCCGTACTCCCCGCTAGCAACGGCAGCTGACGGCTTCAACAACATCAGTAGCCCGGCAGCGCAGTGGTAGAGCAGTACAGCAGAGCAACTATAGCAGCAAAGCAGAGTAGCAGCAGAGGGGCTGTAGCGGCAAAGCAAAGCAGCAGCAGCAATGCAGCAGCAGCAGAGCACTATGTAATTTTGACTGCTATAGCAACAGCGGCAGTAGTAGCAGCAGCGGCCACAGATTCAGTTACAGTCAGACTCCACGGCCAGTGCCACCACAGCAATTGACCGCATCTGACTGTAGTGCCACCTATGCCGTTATAGCAACAGCGTCGTCCACTACGGCTGTAGCCAACAGTGACATCCACAAGCGGCAGAGCAGTCGCAACAACGAGCTAGAAAACCTAGGCAGCAGGTTGGGGCAGCGGCGTTGTTGATGCAGCGTGCGGGCTTCCACGCTCGTTGCTCAAGTCTGCTGCCCCCTCAGTCTGCTGCTCTAGAGTCTGGAAGTCTCGAAGCTCTGGGTTTGTTACTCATAAACGCGCACGCCAGTGTTAGCGCCAGAAACCAGCTGAAAACTGAAAGTGACTGATTAGGAATGAAGAATGAGCAACAATGGGAGACCCCTCCAAGTTCTAGCTCCCCCCCACTAGTGTAGAACTTGTTACTCAGCTAACCAGCCAATCAGAAAATAGTCCTAGACCTATTTTCTGGGGGCGAATGTATCCGAGCTGCCGTATATGCGCCCCACACCTATAATGACTGTCGAGCGAAGATCTTGACGCGGGCACGGACCTGTTCTGAAAGTGCATACATAAGAAATGTCGACTTAGGAATCTGATGTATGAAAGATGTCGCATTCTAATCCCATCCACATCGACGACTGCTACAACATAGGTTGTCTATCCTGTGCACCGAATTTTATGCTGCATAAAGTGAATATCGACTCCTAAGAGAGCATAAGGTCATTGGAGAGGATCACAGATCGTTCTTTCCGACTTTTCATCCTTCCGTTAAGTGAAGAAAAACATCATCGTCATTGTGTGTGATTCCTTGATGGTCTTGCAAATGGGACGAACGAGTTGTCAATCATTACACCCAGCCATGGGTGTAAGTGTTCAACCGCGCGATAGAAAACTTATGGAATATCGAACGGCCGTTTGCCTCTATCGTCGACTCCATCAGTGTCACGCGGGCACATGGTCTGAAAGTGTCCGATTGCGAATATTTGCCTGAATGGTAAGTCAACATGAAATCACCTTAAATCATTTTCCTTCGCCATAACGTTCTACAGCTTGCAGTAGGCATCCGACAGCATGGCGCCACGACCCCAGTCCTCTCCGCAACACCAGGATTATTTTGAGCATCACAACGAAGTGAAAAAAGGCGGGCGTGACTTCGGATCAAAGGTAGGGCCTAAACAGGCACCTGGCGTAAATTTATCCATTTTCTGGCAGGCAGGGTTTTCTCGGTGAGCCCTGCCAGACGCCCGACAGCCCAAAACACGGGCGTCGTCCATTTTGCCTGAAACCTAGACCATACCATAATACCGATGTTGCGAACGCAGTCGTGCGGTCAAAATCAGCTAGAAAAATAGCAGCAAGGAGTTATGGCTGCCCGAACCCAGGCAGTGCCTACAACAGTCAGCGATGCCAAACATGGCCATAAAGCAGGAGACCTGGACCCTAGGCACCGCATGATGCTGTAGACGCAATGCCACAACCAGACACAACGCTAGGTGCATGCAGACATCATCTATAGTGGCAGTGACCGCCGGCGGCCCGACCGCCGAGGAGGCCTGCCGATGGAGCTGAGCGCACTTCCAGAGGGAGGAGGTTCGAGCGAAGGGTGAGTTGGACTCAGCGTGCGTCGGCTCCACTGAGCAACTCCAGCGGCGTCAAGTCTTGCTGTCAGTCATCTGCACACCGATGTACACAAGCCGGGAGGACACAAAAGAGTATAATGAGAGGTGGACGAAAACCAACACTCCCCCATGACTCACAGGCGTAGTGCACATGTGCGGGCAGAGACATTGTCAACCACCAAACTCCCCCAGGCCAAGCATAAACGCAAGCAGGGATGGAGAGAGTCACTCACGGACGCATGCCGATTGAACTCACAGCCTTCTGGAACGAGTTGAGCTTCAATGTCTTGGTTAAGAAGTCAGCCAACTGCCGTGCTGTCTCAACCCACACGATGCTGATGCTGCCGTCATGCAACAACGAACACACATAGTGATACTCAACGTTGATGTGCTTTGTGCGTGTGTGATGCACGTCGTCATTGTCGGCAATGGCCATGGCACTCTCATTGTCACAATGCAACGTGATGGATGCGACAGACTGACGCAACTCGGACAACAGATGACACAACCACACATTCTCACATGCACCTGAGCCAAGAGCAACGTACTCAGCCTCAGCAGTGTTACGTGCAATGTACCACTACTTGCCACTACACCAGGACACAGCTGTGCAACCAATCAGAAAGATCAGCTTGTGCGATTCTTACCGTCCGGACTGCCGGCCCAGTCACTGTCGGTGTAGCCCACTGCGACAACAGAGGGCTGACGGTGGAACATGAGACCTCGCCGAGGAGTCGAGATGACATAGCACAATACTCAGATCGTGGCCTCATAGGGGAGGTGACACGACTCTTGAGAAAACTGGACCAGGAGGTTGACGGCGAACGTGATGTCTGGGTGCGTCGTCGTCGCCAGGAACATCAGTGACCTGATGACTCGCAGGTATGTGGTCACGTCAACTGGCTCCCCCACAGCAGCTGGGTCAGGACTCTTCAGCTTCACCTGACCATCGGGTGACATGGGTGAGGATGCGCTCGACACGAGTGGCAGGTCCTCCGCAAAGCGGGTGGACAGCGTGTGCACATAGGCGGCCTAGTGGATGTGCAGGACGCCCTGGGAGCGATCATGCTCGAGCTCCATGCCCAGGAAGACCCTGGCAGATCCGAGATCCTTCATCTGGTAGGTGGCGTGCAGCAAGTCCTTGACACGCGGGATGGAAGCCGTGTCTGGCGACGCAATGAGGAGATCGTCGACGTAAACTAGAACAACAGCAAAAGTCTGGCCTTGCGGACTGACAAACAGTGCGGGGTCAGCGGTGCTGAGCTAGAGCCCGCCACGAAGGAGCGTGCTGTTGATTTCTTGGTTCCAGCACAGAGGCGACTGCTTCAGGCCATATAGGGCCTTACGCAGTTGCCAGACTCTCCCAATGCCATCGTCGAAGCCTGGGGGCTGCACCATATAAAGCTCCTCACCCTCCTGTGAATAATGGAGAAAGGCGTTGTTCACATCCATCTAATGCAACTCACACCCATGCTGGGCGACCAGGCTAAAGAGTACCCGACTAGTGGAGAACCGGCCAACTGGAGAAAAGATCTGGTCGTAGTCGACCCCAGGAATCTGGGCAAACCCCTTGGCAGTAAGGCGGGCCTTGTACATGTCCAAGGACCCGTCGGGCTTCCTCTTGCACCGGAAGACCCACTTGGCGCCGATGGCCTTCCGACCTGGAGGAAGGTCGACGAGGTCGTACACATGGTGCTGTCGGATAGCGGCAAGCTCATCGGCGTAGGCAGCGTCCCAGTGTGCGGCCTCAGGAGAGGCTCATGCCTCATACGGGGTGGTTGGATCCTCCGGGTGTGCTGTGGAGCGGACTCAGAGAGCGTGTGCATCTCGAGCCCCAGGTGGGATGCGCGCGACTGCAGCCACGACAGCGTGCCGATGCTTGTGATGAAGCATGACGTAGCCCAGTACGGAGCCCGGGTGAAGGTCTGCAATGATGGCCGAGGTGGTCAAGCCGAGGGCCTTGGTGCTAGGGTCCCCACTCACGACCGTGGGAGTGGAGGAGACACGTGGGGCCACGGGGGATCGAGGCGCTACAGAGCGTGATGCGACGGTTTGCGCGATCACCGACGGTCTGGGTCAGAGGCTGCCGCCTGGGCCACGTGTGTAGCGTGGCAGGGCAGGCGATGGCACTGAGTCCGACGGGCCAATGAAGGCGGACGGGGTTGCTGGCCCGGAGGGGCCGGCGGATGCGGCCGGGGCTGCTGGCCCGGAGGTGCCAGCGGGCGCGACTAGAGCTGCTGGCCCGAAGGGACCAGCGGACACGACTGGGGCTGCCGGTCGGAGGGACCAGCGGACGCGACTGGGATTGCCGGCCCGGAGGGACCAACGGACGCAACTGGGACTGTTGGCCCAAAGGGACTAGAGTACGCGGCTGGAGCTGCCGGCTCAGAGCGACCAGTGTACACGACTGGGGCTGCCGGTCCGGAGGGACCAGTGGACGCGACTGGGACTGTTGGTTCGGAGGGACCAGCAGAGGCGCATGGGGCTACCGGCTCAGAGGGACCAGTGGACACGACTGGGACTGCCGGCCCGGAGGGACCAGCAGATGCGACTGGGGCTGCCGGCTCGGAGGGACCAGCGGACGCGACTGGGGCTGTCGGCTCAGAGGGACTAAGGGATGTGTCACCCGGAAGCAGCAAGACGGAGGACGGACTCACCACTCCCCCAGGCAACGGGATAGACACGGACGAGCCAGAGCGAATGAGGTTGCGAGGAAACAGGACCTTGAAGAGGGCATCCCGAGACTCGACGATGCAGTGCCGGGAGTGATCCCAGAAGCACCAGGCCTTGGACCGACGAGAGACACCAAGGAAGGTGCAGGGACGTCCGCGGGGGCCGAGCTTACCGCCTTGCTGTGGGACGGGAAGCCACACAACGGCCATGCAGTCCCGGGATGGCAGCTGACTAGTGGCAGTCTGAGAGACCAACGGCTTCAATGCAGCAAGCTACTACGTCAGGGCAGCGAGCTGTTGCTGAAGAGCAGTGAGGGGATCAGGGTTTTCGCCAACGATGCCAGAATTCTTGTGCTGGTGCTGCTGCTGCTATTTCTGTTGCTGCTGCTGTTGTGCTTCTGCTGCTGCTGCTACTACTACTACTACTCCTGCTGTTGCTGCTACTCCTACTACTGCTGTTGCTTCTGCTACTCCTGCTACTCCTGCTGTTGCTGCTGCTGCTGGTGCTGCTGCTGCTGCTGTTGCTACTCCTACTGCTACTACTGCTGGTACTATTGCAACCGCTGCAAGAAAGGGCGGGTGGGGGTCCCCCCAACAGAGGAGGACCCTTCCCTAGTGGGGCTACCAGCCATGGTTTGATGCCCCTTTGTTTTGTTTTTTTTTTGGTGTGTGTTGCTGACGTCAGCAGTGACGTCAGTTGAGGGCGGTGGACGTCCTGCCCACCCTTAGGTTTTCTTCCCCCCTTCCCTTGCCCCCTTTATTTTGTTTTGTTTTTTTAGTTGATGACGTCAGCAGTGACATTAGTAGTGACGTCAGCAGCGGGATGTTGACGTCAGCACTGGCGGTTATTGGGGTCGCTATTGCAGCTGCTGTTGTTGTTGTTGTTGCTGCTGCTACGACAGCAGAAGCAGTTGCTCCTGCTACTGCTATTGCTACTGCTGTTGGTACTGCTACTGCTGCAGCTGCTACTGCTGCTGCTGTTGCAACTGCTACTGTTGCTACTGCTGCGGCTGCTGTTGCTGCTTGTGCGGCTACAGTTGCAGTAGCAACTGTTACTGCTGCGGGCTGCTGCGGCTGTTGTGGCTACTACAGCAGCAAAGGCAACTATTGCAGCCGTGGCAGCGAAGCTGGTGGGATGGGGGATTTTTTTCTCTCGCGTTTTTTTTCCTTCTCTTGTCTGTCACAGCGGGCACCTGCCCACTGTTTGCTATGAGCAGCGGGCTACTGCTCGATGGCAACAAACTGCTGCTCGCTGGCAGCGAGCTGTTGCTCGCTGGCAACAGCGGGTTGTTGCTCGCTGCTCGCTCGCTGCGGACAGTGAGCAGCAGCAACCGCTGCTGGCTGCTGCCGGCAGCTGCTCGCTGCTGCTGCTGCTACAGCTGGCTGCTGTTGTGGCTCGCTACTGCGGTTGTTGTAGCCTTCTGCTATTACTACACGCTATTGCAGCTGCTGCTTGCTGCCGCTATTGCTCGCAACTGGTGCGGGCTGCTGCTGAGGGCTGCTACTGCGGGATGCTGTTATTTGGAGCTGCTGCTGCGGGCTGCTGCTGTTGTGGGCTACTGCGAGCTGCTGCTTCTGCCTGCTGCTGCTGCTGCACGCAGCTGCTGCTGGCTACTGCTGCCACTTCTCGCTGCCGTTGCCTGCGGCTGCCGCTGCTACAGACTGCTGCTGCTGCGTGCTGGTGCCAGTCACTGTACCTAGGTGACGTTGCAGCGTGCATCGTCGCCCGTAGGTGTCGGACGCGGCCTGCCGCTCACCTCCTCACGTCACGCGTGGTGGTCATCGCTGCCGAAAACTTTCGGGAGCATTTCCCCTGGCCCAGTGGCCATGGGAAAAAATCTGATGCCTCCACCAGGCGGGTCAATGCTGTCGGAAAAAATCCGGCAGCATTTCCCCTGCATAGGCGCGTATGGGGTCCGCCGGCGTTGTCTGGAACCTGTACGCCAGTCTTCTGCTGTTGCTGCCATGCTCTGGCTCTGATACCAAGCTAGAAAACTTAGGCAGTAGGTTGGAGCAGCGGCGTTGTTGATACAGCGTGTGGGATTCCACGCTCGTTGCTTAAGTCTGCTGCCCACTCAGTATGCTGCTCTAGAGTCTAAGTCTGGAAGCTCTGGGTTTGGTACTCAGAAACGCGCACGCCAGTGTTAGCGCCAGAAAGCAACTGAAAACTGAAAGTGACTGATTAGGAATGAATAATGAGCAACAATGGGAGATCCCTCCAAGTTCTAGCTCCCCCCCACTAGTGTAGAACTAGTTACTCAGCTAACCAGCCAATCAAAAAATAGTACTAGACCTATTTTCTGGCAGGTAGGGTTTTCTCGGTGAGCCCTGCCAGACGCCCGACAGCCCAAAGCCGGGGTGTCGTCCGTTTTGCCTGAAAACTGGACCAGTCCATAGTACCGACGCTGCGAACGCAGTCGTGTGGTCAGAATCAGCTAGACAAATAGCAGCAAGGAGTTATGGCTGCCTGAACCCAGGCAGTGCCTATAGCAGTCAGCGATGCCAAACAGGGCCATACATCAAGAGACCTGGACCCTAGGCACCGCATGATGCTGCAGACGCAATGCCACAACCAGACACAGCGCTAGGTGCATGCAGACAGCATTTGCAGTGGCAGTGACTGCCGGTGGCCCGACCGCCGAGGAGGCGTGCCGATGGAGCTGAGCGCATCGCCAGAGGGAGGAGGCTCCAGCGAAGGGTGAGTGGGCCTCAGCGTGCGTCGGCTCCACCGAGCGACACTCCAGTGGCGTCAAGTCTCGCCGTTAGTCATCTGCATGCCGATGTACACAAGCCGGGAGGACACAATAGAGTACAATGAGAGATGGACAAAAACCAACACAACGCACTTCCAACAGCCGATATCCCACTCAGCTTGGCACGGCAGGAACTCGCACCTTGCAGTGGGGTCGGTGGGAGTTGTGCTACATTTCTGCGTGCGACAGCAACAGCATCGTCCAGAATCAACACGCACGTACCACTCCGGTTGTACACACTGCCAACCTGGATACTTTGGATCTGCTGGGTGCGGCATCTCCTGGCGAGCACCACGAGGAACGCCCGTCGCATCAGTCCATTCGCTGGAGAGAAAACATGTCCGTTTGTGGCCGAGGATGCCACAACTTCCCCGCAAGCTTCACCACAGAGCTCGGTAAGCCCCTCTCACCTTGGTTCCTCTGGGGGGGTCGAGCAGCTGCACGAGGCTACTATGCATCTTTGTACTCCACTTTGCTTTGAGACACGATAGAGTTTGCGCACAAACTCATGTGTGCCGCTTGCGCCGTGATAGATGCAACCGCAGCAGCTACAACCACACCTGCCGCTACAATTCGTACTTCATGTGCCCTTGCCTCCACATCCGCGGGACGTGCTGCTGAGTCATACACTTAGGCCAGAGTAGTAGCCAGACCAGTAGCTGTAGCATCGGCATATATTGGGATGTAGTTAGCCACAACCGTAGCAGCTGTGGCTTCCTTGACAGCTTCTGCAGCCTCTGTTGTGTTTATAGCCACCTCACCCTTCCGCACCTCCACCGCTGTTGTCGTTGCATCTGCCACATCTGCACTTTCCGATGTTACCATCCTCATTACAGCGGCCATCTATGCAGCGGCAGTTCTCCTTACTTTGTGTGCTGCCTTCACCACGGGTGTCTCGGCCCTGGTGGTACCAACTGCATCCATTCTCTCTGTTCTGTCTGCTGCAACTGCTTCCATTGTCCCGCCACTCCTTGCCTTTTTGCGTAGCCCACCTCGCACCTCACGAGGGACCGTGGCCTCTCTCTATTCTGCCTGCATGCTGTCTCTCCCCTCTGCTGTGGCTTTTTTGTGTGCCTTGGGTCGGGTTTTCCTGCACAACATCCAACGTGCGTAAGGCACTCCCAGTTTTCCCACGTTCACTGGGGCAGGGAAAACTCTGCCGAAACTTTCTCGGCAGGGTCCCGCAGTCGTCACCATGCCTGGTGACGACGAGTCGGCCATAGCAGACCTTTAGCACCAGCTGAACCCCACTCACGAGGCCCAGCGTGAGGCGGAAAAGTGCCTCAAATTCTTTAATGACAACCGTGCTGCCATTGCGAACGAGGTCGGTACAATTGTGCTCAAGCATCAGCGTGCTGCCTCCATCTTGCCGGCTAGTGCCTCTGGTGGTACCAGTCCAGGTGCCTCTTCCACCCCATCCGCTGCTAGCAGTAGAGCTGTAGACCCTGTTGATCCTACTGTCACTCCACAAGCCGTCAGTCCTGCCGCAGTCTCCTGCCAGGGTGACTTCTTCTCCCAGCCTCCCTTCCTGTCCACAAGACTGGTCTTCTCCTCTTAGGAGACCTGCTTCAGTGCATGTGCGCAGGGGGAATGCCTATGGGACTACTATTTCCCAGCTTTCCCGCTCGTCACACCTGTTGCTGCCGAGTCCACCTGCGTTGTCCGCGCCCACATTGCAGATGTGCCGGAAACCCTTGTCGAAAACATTGGCACGTACAATGCCGACACCGCTGTTCAGCATCCGGCTGACCCCGTCTGTGCATACACCATGCTCCATCGTCGTACCAACATCACTTGTCAGGCGGCTCAGAGCGCCCTCACAGTGCAGTTCACCACGCTATTGATGCATGCGGATGAGTCAATTATCGCGTATTGGGCGTGAGGACTGAAACTGCTTTACAAGCTAGGCAAGGCGGCGCCAGGTCAGTTGTTGGCCATACACACCATGGTCAACGGGTTCATCCCTGAACTGTCTGACCTTCTCCGCAACGTCAATGCTGTTGAGTTGCAGTGCCTCGCTCCCGAGCCCGTTCCACCCCGGTCCCCACCTGGTGTTGGTGCCCTCTGGGACTTTGCTGCTGAGAGGCTTGTTACGAGGTTGACCAGCCTCCAGAGCAAATTTCTTCACTGCACCATAGTCACCGCTGTCGCTATTGCCACCACTGCCCCCTCCTCTCACGTCTCTTTGGCCGCATCTTCCTCTACAACCTCCTCCTCCTCATCAACCACTATGGCCTTTAGCACTTGCCTCTCAAGAGCGTGGACTTGGCCGTGGTCACGGGCAGGGCAAGGGGAAAGCCAAGGCCGTCATACTGTCTCGGGTTCTTGGCGAGGTAGTGTGCTGGAATTGCGGCTCCTTCGAGCACTCTGCACGGGTGTGCCCAGAGCCCCCTGACGACCTGCACCTCGCACGTGCCATGCTCGCGCATTGGGCACGCACTGGTGTCTCCTCCTCCTCCTCCTCCGGTGCAAGCTCTAGCTCCAGCTCCTCTTCCCGGTCCGCCCGCTCCTCCTCTACCCAGGTCTACTCCACCACTTGCGTTTCCTCCATTCCTCCATCCGTCCCATACCCTTGGGGATGACCACCGTCCTACAGGGTACCCGCCTACGTTGGACCACCTTCCCCAACCTAAGTCATTCCTCCGTGGTTTTCCCCTCCCACGAGCTCGCCGGCTCCATTGTCCGTGTCGTCCGTCAACAGCAAGTGCCAGCTGGAGTAGTGGCTTCTCCAACGCCTGCATCTTTGCGATCAGGGAGGTGAGAGTATCTCTTTTGTGGCCAGAGGTCTTGCTTGTCACACTGACACTGATCTTCGTGGGGCCCTCCCTTGTCATGTTCTCGGTCTATCACTCGCGCCTGTTCCGTGGGTCGACCACTAGCAGTCTGTCCTTCTCCCTCGTCGTCTTGTTGGCTGTGCTTCGTCTCGACCCTCTGTTGGCGTTGTTGCCACTTGTGGCATTCTCCCCCGTTCGTGTCTCTGGCGGCTTCTGGGTCCTCGGCTACGGAGCCACCCACCAAATGACCTCTGTCCGCTCTACCTTTTTCTCATTGGGTCCTGCCGGCTCCGTTCATTTTGTGTGGACTGGCTCCGGCCACTTGCTCCCAATCCAGGGAGTGGACGTTCATTTTGTCGGTCCTAGTGGTGACCTTTTTTTGCCTAACGTTCTATATGTGCCTTCCTTGGAGCTCAACTTGCTATTTGTGATCTCACTTGAAGATCAGGGTATGGATTTCTCTGCCAGTCAGGGTGTTGGCACTGTCACTCCATATATGCCCAATGGTAGACGGATCATGCACTCACTTTCTAGTGTGCTCTTCTAGTGCACTCCAAAACCATGCACTAAGACCATGCACATGAAAATTAGTGCACTTGAACAGTGTAGGTAGTAAAATTCTCTCTCCCTCTCCCTCTCTCTCTCTCTCTCTCTCTCTCTCTCTCTCTCTCTCTCTCTCTCTCTCTCTCTCTCTCTCTCTCCAACGAGAACTCCCACCTCTCTCTGTCTCCATCTCCCTCTATCCATTTTCCGTCACTCCAATCAGCCACCCCTTCTCCCCAGCCCCCATCATCCTTATTGTCATTGGCATCGGCATCATCTTCACTATTGCCATCTCCATGGCCATCGCCATTGCCATCGCCATCGCTGTCCCCATCCCCTTGCCCTTGCCGTCGCCATCACCCTCACTGTCATCATCGCCATTGTCATCGTCGTTCCCATCCCCATCGCCATCGTCATCGCCATCACCTCCACCGTCCCCTTCCCAAATCCCCTTTGCCCTCCACCCTCTCCGCCCTCTCTCTCCCTTCTCCCCATTCCTTCCTCTCTATTTCTCTCTCTCACTCTCTCTCTATCTCTCTCTCCAGCTCACTCCCCTCCTCTTTCTCTCCCTCTCTCTATCCCTCACTATCCTTGTCTCCCTCCCCCCAATCAGCCCCCTTCTCCCCTCTCTCAATCCCACCCACATCCGGGTCCCTTGTTCTCTCAATCTCTCTTTCTCTCCCTCTCTCTCTAGCCCCCCTTGCCTCTCTCCCTCTCCCTCCCACCATAAGCATCACCCTTTCTCCCCCCCTCTGTTGGCCTGAGGGTGAATGTGCACCCTGGAGGGTCCCTAGCAGTGGCTGCTTCACACCACCAACCATTTTTGGAGAGACTAAAACTGTGGAGGCAACTGGTTCCAAGGATGGCAAAATCTGGTGAGAGAGTGTGGCAATAGTTTTTGTCCTCAATTGGATGGGAATTTACACTTGATCAAGGCTCACAAGCAGTGGCATTTTATAGCCACTGATCTAAGCTTTCCAGAACACCAAAGCATGCCAGATTTGGAGCTTCCTAGCAGATTCTATGGCTTCTAGAGTGCTCCTTGGTAGGCTGTCTTTTTCCCACCTAGGAAGGCATCCCTTCCCTCCTTTAGAAGCTTCTGCCCCTTCCTACATTCCTCAGCTTGCTTCTAGTAGGAGGGAAGGTGTCCAGAAGACCAAGACACCTCTAGATGCCTTGTAGGACAAGTCACCCCTTCTAGAAGGTGTGCCACCTTCCTGGACCCTCACCTGGCCTTCTAGAAACTTAAAGAGGAACNTCTCTCTCTCTCTCTCTCTCCCTCCCTCCCTCTCTCTCTCTCTCTCTCTCTCTCTCTCTCTCTCTCTCTCTCTCTCTCTCTCTCTCTCTCCAAAGTAACCTTAAAAATAAGAGAAATTTTGCCCACTTTATTTTTTAACTCGCTTCATATTCGGGAATTGATTTGCGTATACTGAGTTTTTTGTGTACAATTTTTCTCTTTGAATGACATAGAAATGTCCTCACGAAACTTCATCTTGTTTTTGGCACTGATATGGTTAATGTACGTCGAGCCAACCACTCTCCGGAAACTTGTCGTTGTTTGCGCACCAACTGACGGTCGTCAAGGTTGACGACCGCCAATTCACGTTTGAATGCTTATGGCCGACGCTACAATCCCCGACCTGCTGTCGCTAGTCAATCTGCTATCTTTCCGCCCTTAAGGCCCCCCTAGTACGACGAAGAGTGTATATGGGCCAGTGTGCTCGATTTGCCAGGAGAAGTGCACTTATCGTACACCGAGTGCGCGATTCTCATATGTCCCATTTGCGGTGGTTTGCGATGTTTACAAAGCACCAAGACTCCAAGTTCGAGGCTCGATACTGCTCATTATCTCCCCCGGTTAATCGAGGCAATGTCTAATCTGTCGTTTCTGGCAATATACGAGAGACGACTGACAATCTCCCTCGCAAACGATGGCTGCATCACTGTAACATTTGGAAAGTCTCGTTCAGCTAGTGTTTTGCTTCCTTCGGCGTCATGCAAAGTACGACCACGCCAAAGATCAGTCCGGTTTCTGACCGAACAGACGTTGACCGAAGAGCGAGAATGGAACTCTTTTTTTTGCCCTTGTCTCCCATTTTTCGTTCAGATGTATGAACTTGCGATGACAAAAAACGGTCGGTTTATCATCAAAATGGACCAATCATGTCAATTATCAACAATGAGAGAGATATCATTTTGCTGTCTTTTAAATAACAGCCACATACAAATTGTGCGATGGTCGCGCATGCACGGTGGTCGCGAATGTGACTCGCGCGACTAGCGGATCGGAATGGAATACCCAACTCGTCAAACGGGACTTACCTTCTATTTTGGAGGGCGGCGTTTGTAGTCTCGGAAATACTGTATCTTTTCCTTGTTGTACCGGTGTTAGGAGTCGACCATCCAGCCATTATTCTGAATAGCCGGATAAAACGTATTCGATCTCCGACATTTCTCCATAAAGTAGCTATGTCTCTTTACAAATGTAGGACATTTCCGATAAACAGTGTCGATAACTTACGTCATTGCAGTAAGCGTTTCGTGCAAGAACGTAGAATATTGACACTACTGTATTCAACACTGTTTTTTGCTGATATTCCGCCCTGCTTGCGAAGTTTAACGAACACGTCCGTAGGAGCAGCGGTTTCAATTGTGTCGAACTACGATGTACCATAACACTCGTCGCTGAAGTTCGCTGTCTTTGTATAATGCATTCGAGGGGCAAACCAGTGTGTTTACGATGTCTTGGCTAAACCCATTTTGCATTGGCTTTCAAAGGCGGCCGTGCACTCAGTGCGTGATAAGTGCACTTCTCCACCTATTTCGAGTGCACTCGTCACATGCACTACCCCCGTACACTGGGGGGATCTCTAGACAACATTGCGACGGCCCAAGCGACGAATAGCGCGAGATACATCAGCCATATCTAGCGTCAACGGTCGTCCATGAATCGCCGGCCGTCAAGTTCGCGAAGCGATGCAAAGCGACAAGCGGACGACAGAAGATAGCGGGAGCGAGCAATGGAGCGCAAAGCATTAATAGGACATTTACTGAAGATGTAACATAAGCGGATACTTTGGACATAAATACGTCGCAATAAGAATTCGACCTTTGAGACGCAAAACAATACTTGGAAAAAACGTTCACACTGCACCAAGTTTGACTTTTAGCTCTCAATATATTATTCTGTGCTTTCCGAAAGGATATAGAACTTGAGTGACACTACAAATACATAGCAAAGCATATTTTAAATGATTTTCTCATTTACTACAAAGTATAACAAAGTAAAAATAAGGGACTTTTTTGGCCACATAGGACAAAAATGAAAACAGGCAAAGACACGTGAGACGAATTAGCGCACTTAGTGCGCTCTTAGTGTACTTTTGTGTGGTTACTGAGCGCACTCACCACATACACTAACCCCACACACTGAAGTACCTCTTAAGCAGTGATCTTTTTGGCCATATAGGACAAAACACAGATTTTGCTGGGGCACATGAGACAAATTCACACACTGAGTGCGCTCATAGTGTATTTCCGTATGGTGACGGAGCGCACTTCCCACATACACTAGCCCCACGCACTAAGGTACCTCTTAAGGAGTGATCTTTTTGGCCATATAAGACAAAACTCAGATTTTACTAAGACACATGAGACAAATTCACACACTGAGTGCGCTCTTAGTGTACTTATGTATGGTGACAGAGCGCACTTCCCACATACACTAGCTCCACGCACTGACGTCCCTTGTAAGAAAGGAAACCTTTGGCCATATAGGACAACAGCAAAAGGTACTCTAGGACATATGAGACAAATCAGCGCACTGAGTGCGCTCTTAGTGTACTTTTGTATGGTGACTAAGCACACTAGCCACATACACTAACCCCACGCACTGAGGTCCCTCCTAAGAAGAGAAACTGGCAGCCATGTAAGACAAGTACACTCCTATCATGCACAATGAAAGGAGTGTAGGGACAAGTGCAAAGAACTCCCTTTCATGAGAGCACACTCAACGCACACACTAAAAAACCAGTGTATGAAATGGCTTTGATTAACCATACCTCTGTCACTCTTCCTTCCTCTGGTCATGTTGTCTTGCGGGGGGTAGATGCGACAAGTTGTATCGTGTTCTTCTTCATTCTCCCTTCGCACATACCGTTGGCTCTTCTCTTGCTCATGGCACACCTTCCCTCTCCCTAGTTAATTTCCAGCTCTTGCATCGCCGTCTCGGCCATGTGCACACTAATGTCATCACCAACATGCTTTGTCTATAGCCTGCTTTTGGCTTATCCCCGTCCACTTTTCGTTCGCCTTGTCCCTCCAATTGTCTTGACTGTGCCTAGGGCAAAGTGCATCGCTCTCCCTTTGCCTCCTCTAGCACTCACTCCTCTCATCCCCTTGACCTTTTTCATGCTGATGTCATGGGACCTTTGTCCCACGAATTTCTTTCGGATATTGGGCCTTATGTTTTGTGTCTCACGGATGAATTTTCACGATCTTATTGGATATTTACTGTTCGTTAGGGGAGCAATGTGGCTGAGGTCATTGCGTCCTGCCTGGTTCAGGCTGAGCGTTCCTGTTAGTGTTTGTTGTGAGTCTTGTATAGCGACCGTAGCGGTAAATTCATTGGTCCCATGCCCCAGTTCTTTGAGTTCCACGGGGTGTGTCTGAAGAATTCTGCTCCTTACACACCCTAGCAAAATGAGGTCTCTGAATGTTGGAATTGGACCACCGCCGATGGCATTCGCACCCTTCTCTCTGAGTCCGGTCTCCCTCCCTTGTTCACCTTTGAGACCATGAGTTACATGACCTGGGTCTGGAATCGCATGCCACACGGCCCGCTTCCACGCACAGTGACCGCCTTTGAGCGCTGGTACGGTACCCATGCTGATCTCCATCTTGCTCGCGTGTGGGGCAACATTGCGTCTGTTTGGCTCCCCGAAATCCTTTGTGATGGGAAGCCCTCCCCGCATGGTCGTCTCTGTCCCTTCTTGGGTGTCTCCTCCTAGTCAAAAGCCTGGTGCTTCTAAGAGTAGGAGTGCGAGCGGTTCATTGAGTTCCGTGATGCTCTGTTTATCGAGTCTATGTTTCTTTTTCATCTCAGTCATCCCTCATCTGTTGCCTCCTTGCTCTTGCTCTCTCGGTTATGGGAGGAAGGAGACACCTGGGGGCTTACGGGCGGCTCGAACCCCTATGCCCCCTTGGTCCCTGATGCTGTCTCTCGTCCGCAGCCTTCACCCTCCGATCGTTCGCCGGTTCCCATCACTGCGACAATGTCGTCCTCTGACGCGCTCCCATCTGTGTCGACTAGCTCCTTAGGAGCTCCGGCCTCCCCTGCCGGGTCCTCTCCAGTTTTCGTGTCTCCTGCAACTCCTCTGTTGTCCCCTCCAGTCTACTGGCTACTATCTTACCCAGACAGCCCAGTCTGTCTAGCGATCCCCCCGGTCTTGCTCCCATCTAACCTTTTGTTTGAGGCGAGCATTCGCAAACGCTCCCTTCCCGCTCTTCCACAGCTGCATCGTCCTCCGTCCGTCCCTCTCAGTCTCAGCCGGGACAGTCTCAACTGTTGCCAACCGGCATGGAAGCCCTTGGCCTGGCCACAGGGGTTGTCCACCCCGGCTCTGTGCTTGGCTATGCTCATGAGCATGCGCTAGAATCCGCCGTCCTTGGCAGCATTACAGAGTGTCATAAAACTGTTGCTGCCATACCGTCATCGCAGGACCCAACCACAGTTCAGCAAGCATGGGCTGCGCCCGACTCCAAACAGTGGGAGGCTGCCATGTAGAACAAACTGGGGGCTCTTGACGACCATGTCGTGTATGAGCTGGTTGACCTCTCGCCACGCCGCAAGGCCATCAGTGCCCGATGGGTCTTTCGCAGGAAGTACAAACCCACTGGTGAGTTCGACAAGTACAAGGCACGTCTTACCGCCAAGGGATTTTCCCGAGTTCTAGGCATCGATTTTGACGAGACGTTTTCCCATGTCGGATGCTACATCAAAGCTCGGGTACTACTGATCCTCGTAGCACACCATGATTGGGAGCTCGACTAGATGGACGTGAATAATGCTTTCCTACACGGATAGCTAGATGAGGAGATCTACATGGTGTAACCGCCAGTGTCTCAGACGGCATAGACAGAGTTTGGTGTTCACAAAAGGCCCTGTATGGCCTCAAGCAGTCACCGAAGTGTTGGAACCAGGAGATCATCTCCACCCTGGAAAAGGAGAGGTACCGCCATAGCACGGTGGATCTAGTCCTATTTGTGATTCTACGCTCCACACGATTCGCCGCCATCCTCGTCTATGTTGATGATCTGCTCATCGCATACCCGAGTCAAGAGGCAGTGTGAACTGTGTACTTCCTACTACTCTCTGCATCAAGAGAGGACTTTGGCCCCGCTCGTGTTTTCCTCGGCATGGAGCCCGAGCGTGATCATGCTCGGTGACTTCTACATGTCCTCCACGATATGTACGTCAGGAGCTGGGGGGAGCACTTTGCCTCCCTACTTGAGTCTGTGCCCACTGCATCAATGCCAATGAAGCCCGTCAGGCAAAGGCCGTAGAAGACACTTGACGTGTCAAGGCAGGGGGAGCCAGTAGATGTGACCGACTCATTGGGTCCTTGATGTACCTGGCCACCACCATGAGAGCAGATGTAGCCTTCGTAGTAAACTTCCTCGCTCAGTTCTCATAGTATCCATGAGCACGACACATGAAGCTGCACTGTGTGTTGTGAGGTATGCGCTCTCCACCCCCCACATTTGTCTTTGTTACCGGGCGCAGCCGTCGATGGTTGTTAATGGCTACACTGACAGTGATTGGACACATGATACGGATGCACGCAGTCGCACTCGGTATGACTTTCTCGTCAGAGGAACTGCGATTTCCTGGAAGAGTGGCAAGCAAGGTTGTACTGCGTGTTGCTCCAGTGAAGCAAAGTATATTGCTCTTGGTGCAGGAACTTGTGAGAGCGTCTGATTGTGTCGCTTGTTGCAGCAGTTTCATGTCTCCATTCACTGTATCATCTTACACAACGACAAACAAAGCACAAAAGCTATTGCTGAGCACGATGGCATGAGCCACACTTGCACGAAGCATATCCATGTGGAGCATCATTTTGTGCGTGAGTGTGTGGCTACAAGAGATGTTCAGATTGTGTGGGTTGACACCCGTCAGCAACGAGCTGACTTCCTCACAAAGGCACTAAGTAGCAACGCCTTCAAGGCAGCTGCTCCTATTGTTAGGCTATTGTGTGCTCGTGATCCCCCTGGTTGAGTGGTTGTGCTAGTGCTTGTGTACAGTGTTGTCTTTCGTCACGTCTTATGATGTCGGTTTTATTCCTGTGAGTGTCGTTGTACCTGTCGGTTGTGGGTCATGGGGAACTATTGGTTTGTTTCATGTGCCACACGGTGACCTCTGGCCTCGTTGCACGCTCACCTCACTGCTGCAGGTGACTGACCAATGCAGAGAGACAATCCCCTGGCCACATCGTCGTGGTGACGTGGCTTCACGTCGGACTATCCCTTGGATCACGTTATCAGAGAAATTCACAAGCTCCTTGAGTTTGAGTACGATGTGCGTGTGTGTGGTTGCTTTATTTGTCACAAACCTGGTGCCCACTGAGTGCTTAGCCAATGCTAGATTACACAGGTGCTGGGCTAATTTATTAGTTGGGTGGTGACTGTTCACCACGCGCAAGGGCAACAAGCCGGAGTGAGCTCGCCGCTCACCTGCTCGCTGCCTCGCTCCCGCTTGTAGCACCTCAGTGGCTCGTGACTTGACTCACTTGGACTGTTTCTCCAACTTCCACGCAAAACCCTCCATGGCTTGATGCGCTCCTTGCATCATCTGTCTTGAAAGCTGTTGTAGCGGTCAAATCCCACTGCCTACAATATGGATCCATGATGAAGGATGATGAGGCCGTGACACTGGGTAGGGCATAGATTGCTGAAAAGAGGATGTAAGTCCAGCGGCTCATCATAAGGTCTATTGTGAGGGTCTTGAATGTCCCGTCAGGTTCCATGTCCTGTGATCTCATGCAGTGCGTGACGCTACTGCTGGCGGCACATCTCATCTTGCACCCGACGAAGCTCGTCAATTGCGAGTGGCTACAACGATGAGCTCATGACATTCAAGAGGAGGAAGAAGAGAGGCCTGCCAGGCCCTTGCCTTTGTCACGGACTGGCGCCATGGACCCGCACAGTATTGGTCTGAATGTTAAAGTTGTCACGGGAAGCCAACGTCTCTTCTTGATGAGTTTAGAATGCTGGCAAAATGGACGTCTTTATCCCAAAAACTCTAACGTCAGCACAGCTTATGACGATGTTCGTAAAAAAAACATGCGAACGAAAAAGAATGCAGGCATGAAAACTCTAACATTAGTAATGGACCTACAGATTGGTTTTCACCTGATCCACGTATCAGATGAGGACATCAAGAAAAAGGTGTTCTATATTGGCTACGGGCACTTGGAGTCCACTTTCACGCCGTTTGGACCTATAAATGTCATAGTGATCTTTATGGCAGCAATGATCAACATTTCTTGCTGTACCTCGATGACTTTGTTGTCGTCTGTTGGTGTATGGGTTGTCTGATTGTCATACAGTCATGCGTGTCACTCCTTCTGTGACACGTATGGTGCATTCTAGCCGCCTAGTTCACCCATGTATGTCTGATATAGTTTTTTTGGTGGTCGAGACCTGGACACTTAGGTGGTTTGTGCCATTGTTATGGGAGAATCCATGATGACTTGCCGCATGTTGTCTTTGAATGGTTGTGCAGTCTCCTTGTGGTCGAGACCCGGGTACCCGGTGGGTGGGTATCCGGTTGCATTTTTTGGTGTCTCGGGAGGCCTAAACTTTCCTAACTTAGCTTTCTGGTGATCTAAACAAGTCACCGTAGAGTCTGGATGTGTTCTGGGTATATTGCATATTGTCTTGTCGGTCGAGACCCGGGCAGATGGTTGACTGTTCCGGTGCCTTGAGAGACCTCCATTGTGACATTTCATGTTCTGTGACATGTGTATTCCCCGTTCATGCCTTTTGGCGCAACTGGGATGATGGGGCCTGGTGAGCAAGGCACTAGTTCCCAGTACATAAGCTCTCAGTATGGCTCATTGTACTTCTCCCTTGTTTCTTAATTCATGCATTCCAGACTTAGCCAATTCTTGGCGCTGTCATCCTCTTGGTCACCACCAGAGCTCGTGCGCTGTCTGCCTCTGTCTTGCATGCCTTAAAAAAATGTTAGCATGGTATCAGAGCACAAGGGGGGCATGAGCAGCAGAGTAGTAGAATAGGCTGAAGATTCAGCCGATGAGGTGCGCAACGTGGCGCCACGTAGGCTTGAAAGCTCGAGAACAAAAAACATGCCTACAACAACAAGTACGTCCTCTAATCAATTTTACGTTTAGGGTGGATTGTAAGGCCATATGGTACTGCTGTCACTCCTACATAGAATGTAGAAGCAAGCAGCACTCCACTGGCCTCAGCGGCCCTACGCAATGTCTTGGGTTGAGCCCTGTGTTTTGTGAGTGAACGAGGTACCCAGCATGCAAGTTGCGTGCAAGCAGCTTGCACAAGCAGCGTGCGAGTGGTGTGAAAAAAACATGCAAGTAGCGTGCAAACAGCTTGCACAAGCATTGGCAAGCAACGTGTGAGCCGCTTGCAAGCAGCATGCAAGCAGCTTCCACCGGCAGCAGTCAAGCATCATGAAGAAAGCTTACAAGTAGCACTTGTAGACGTGCATGTATCAGCGTGTGTGCTTGCACTAGGAAAAATCAGTTGATAGCAGCCAGCAGCAGAAACAACACTGCACAACACCCAGTAGTAGCAACAACACCGCAGAGAAGCGTGCAAGCAGCAATCAGCTGTGGCAGTGCATTGCACAGGAGCAACAAGACAAGTGCTCAGGTAAGCTCAGTGTGCAGGCAACGAGTAGCTGCTATAGGAGCAGAATTAAATAATAGCATCTGAAGTAGCTGAAGTGCACAGCAACAGCAGCAGATCTGGCACCTCCCTTGCTGGCTCTCTCTCTCTCTCTCTCTCTCTCTCTCTCTCTCTCTCTCTCTCTCTCTCTCTCTCTCTCTCTCTCTCTCTCTCTCTCTCTCTCTCTCTTGTTCCCTTTGCCCTGCTGTGTCACCAGCCTATCGGCACACTGACCCGGCCTCTGGCATGACCCCCTCCTGGGTGCACTGGTCAGCCTCCTCTGTGGTCAGCTTCTACACAGTCCGGAGCCGGCATTCGGCACGCCTATCTGTGTCATCAGGCTGATAGCATGGTGACCTGACCGCTTCCACCCTCTGGCCAGCCTTCTCTGTGGTCCTTCTTATTACCACCAAGAGACAATGTTCTTCACGCTCATCCTCATCATCAGCTGCCTCACGGGGTTCATATGTGGCTGCCAGCACCACCTTTTTATGATGCAACTCTCCAGCTGCTCCCGTGGTTGGTCTCTACACCGCCGGGACATGGCATTTGCCATCCTCACTCCCATGATCCTCAGTGGATTGGTCTTCTCCTTCCACACCAAGAGCCACCTCCCTGTGGATTTTCCTGCTATCTCTGTGGGGATGGACTCCACGGCTGGCGCCAGTGTTGTTGGCGCCCTATTGAGAGGCATCCACCCTTGCTCCAGCCTCGTGTATCTCCTCACACTACACAACAGGTGGACCTATCTGATTCATCTGTTTTCCTCACCAGTGCTCTCGCAATCTTGTACACCGAGCTCTAGAATCTACAACAGATGATGCAGCAGCTCCGGGACCACCTCTCATGGGATCGGATTGATTCTTCTTTTCCACCATTGTCTTCATCTAATTCATCTACTTCATCTTCTTCATCTTCCTCTAAGGGCCCTTCTCCAACTGCACTGGACCCTCCATCTCAATCTGCAGCTATGCTCTCCATCCTACACTCCACTGGTGTCATGCCCTCGATGGGCAAGTAACTCTCTACATCCTCTCCCACTTAGCCTCTTATTCAACGACGTGGTCAATGTCCAGCGTATCACGTTCGCCTCCTCAATTGCACATCTTTATCTCCACTGCCTTCTGTCGTTACACCGATCCGTGGGGGGGGGGGGGGGGGGG
>SZWC01004610.1:38420-53005 GCA_023375785.1 Penium margaritaceum
GAGGGGAGGGGAGTGTGGTTAAAGATTTTCAATTACCAAGTCAAGCTCGTCATGAGACGGAAAGTCGCCGTCCACCACTTTGAATACGCACCACTCCTCGCCACCTCCACCCCTTGCACTGGCCGTTGCACTTGCACTTGCCCGCCGCCCCCTGACCTCCTCCTCCTCCTCCTCGTCCGCCTTCCCCTCCCTTCCCTGCTTCTCCTCATTCTTTCCCTCCTCGCCGTCGCCGTCGCTGTCGCCGTCGCTTTCGCCGTGATCGTGAGAGCAAGAGGGCGAGCACGAGCTGCCGGAGGTGCAGGAGGAGCAGGAGAAGGAGGAGGAGCCGTCCGAGCGCACGAGCTCATGACGCCACGCGTGGGGGTGCACCAGCCTGGCGTCGGGTGCGGCCAGCAGCCGCAGAAACATGTCGTCGAACTCCCCGTGCTTGTCCTTGACGGGACCCCTGCGGCGAGCGAGGGAGGGAGCGAGGGAGGACGAGGAGGAATCCGGGGAGGAGAGAGAAGGATGGGTGGAATTTTTTCCGTGAATCGCTCTAGGGAGGAAAGAAGAAGAACAGTTTTCCGAAGCCACACGAAACAAACGGCACAAGACAGACTACAGCGGAGCAGCAGCAGCAGCAGCAGCAGCAGCATGCCTTCCCTCTCCATTTTCGAAATGAGGTGGCCGCCGCATCCCTTGACAGCATGTGAAAAGCGAACACTTCGACAAGGGAAGCGACGTGGGGTAGATGACGACTCTCCCCCCGGCCACTCCCGCAAGATCAGCATTGGAAGAAGCAACGGCGACAAACAGCACGATGTCCGTTCACTACTTCGACCAAAGCACACGCAGATGTGCGTGTGTACATCTGCACACCCATCTGAATCACCACGATGTGCGCTGGTGTGAGCCACACGCATACGTACACGCATACGTACACGCAAACGCAAACGCAAACGCAAACACAAACACAAACGCAAACGCAAACGCGAACGCAAACGCAAACGCAAACGCAAACCCACGTTACGTGTCCGGTAAGGATGATGGCGTAGCGCCGCACGCCGTCGCCGGCCCCTCCACGCCCTTGCTGACACCGCTGCTGCTGCATCGCCACTGTTTCTGCCATCGCTGACATATTCGCCCCCCGCGTTAGAGAGCTCTGACCCCCCACCCAACCACCCACCCACCTATCCAGATACTCAGCGCACACTACGACTGTTGCAACGAAACCAGCGCTGGCAGAGGCAGCCTTCTCACGCGTCGTCGTCGGAGGATGGTGCGATGTTTGCTTTGCGTTAATCACGACGGCGGCGGCAGTGTGGCCTAGGCAGCCAGAAGAAGCCCAGCGCCGCCGCCATCACCAGTGAGCAGCGGCAAAGACGCCACGCAAGAACCTCCAGACAGCTGTTGGTAATTCTTTAATGAGGAAACGACACCATTGTGTCGGGTAAAGTATCAAGGAAAACAGAAAACGACTAATGAGAATACAGATATCAACTGCGTTCTCCGTATAAAACATCAGAGACAAAAAAAATAATCCAATCACAAAAATACCTTCAATTCATCATTCATTCATTACTGATACTGAAACATTACATATTTCTGAGCAGAAAATCAATTGAAACATCTAGCATCGTGAAATCATACTTAATAATTTTGCTTAAACATAAAAAGGAAAATATGTTGTTAAATTCTCTACCTTCAAAACATATGATGTATAAAGCCTCAAAACCACCCAATTTTCTACATTAACAAAAAAATCTCTAGTTATCCACTACACAAGCAACAGTTTAAATCAACAAAATCCAATGGGTCTTTGACCTCGAGCCATCCCAAAGTAACGCCCGCATGCCAAGAACTCTTGCATACGCTGAACAACACCCTATATGCACTACAAATGCACTTTCGGATTTTTCTCTACAAATGTAACTATCGTTGGTCACATTAATTTGATTCACTTGATTCTTTGTGTAGATATTCATGCATAATTAAGGCATCATATCCAGATTTATACTGAATATTTTACTTTTTTTACTTTTTAAATACCCAAAATACACACAAAATGTAAACTTTTATAATCATATTCTGATCAACATCCATAAAATCTTAGATATTTAATAACTTATTGTGATTTCTCATGCCTTTTTTCCTAAGAAAAAAATATTACATGGGTTCATAAATCCTTCACAACATTGAATTTCATGAACGGCCCATTCCTTTTTTGTAACATGCAAACACCCAGTCAATCTTTAGATTTTTCTGTTCTTTTCATGATCATTCAAAACATCAATCGCCATTCAAAAAAATTGGATTATGACTTGTAATTTTAGGGATTTCATGCTCAATCTTGATCAAGCAAAAAACACCATGTTGTGAAATTTTCTATTCCTTACAAACCAAATCCTTCTTCTTAGCTATAAACTTCCTTGTAAAATTTGAAAAACGTTTTTTTATTTAAGTATACACCCTTCTATGCGCAACTCAAAGGTCCAAAACTATAGTGGATCTACACGATCTCTTTTGATGCATAACATTTTTACCCTCGCACACAAAATCTGAACTTCATGGCTATAGAACACTTGTCTTAAGGGTTTTGTGCTATTTTTTTTACCTCAAAGCATACCATTTACATGACAATGTTACATGGGGTGCAACGTCAACATCGTAACCTTCCTTATTGCTTCTCCAATGATTAAGCTAAATGTTATAAATCTATGATAGATCAAGCATTTCGTTTATATTTGGTCTTATATGTTTTGAAATAATAGATAAGAAAACAATATGCCACATTCAAAATTGAATTAAGTGAAACACTCTCCTTTTTATATAAGTTAATGCCACACAATCTCAAGAATAAAACATAATGCTACGTAACTCTTGTAGCTTTTTAATGCTTTCAGTTGGTCAACAAAACGGATCATAACTTGTCTTGAAAAAAATTCCTTTACATCACATTTTATACACCTTACTAGGAACAATGTGATAATAATGGTGATAAAATTATAATAAAAATATATTTTCAAGCTTTACAAATGTAATTTGTAGCTTTTAGATAATTTTAATCATGTTTGTGCCCTTAATATAATTCAAATATTATGTTTTGTAGTCAAATTATCCTTTTACCTTTAGATTTGTAGTAGTAGCACGCGATTTGAACTCCTCCATTGGCGAGAAAGTGGGATGGAGGAAATGCCGGAGTCTTTCCTTGCCCACAAATTTTGGCTTAAGCCCCACTCACACGGCCTCATACCAACTCCAAGTCATGCTCGGCGTTTCCTCTCTTAAAATAACGGCAAATTAGAGTTTGTGGCTCTACATCTGCTCTTACACCCGAGCCCCTCGCAACTTGCTTCAATTATACATCAATGTCAGAATTTTCTAGATTTTTTTCTGACAAGAGACTATTAATGTTGACCCATGTTGTCGTGTTGCACCCCACAATGGACGCACGCACTATGTGGCACAGTGGACAGAGTGTAACAACTATACTCGGTTGCTTGGTTTTCTTGCAAAACTTTGTTAGCCAAACCATTGATCATTCTTTTCTCTTGCATGCCTTGTCAAAGCGAGCCAAGTAATTGCAAGCAAGACATCTCTCTAGTTTCAGTTGTATGAAATGAGTAAAGGTCAAAATGTGCACGTTAGTTGGGAACGGACGCTTTAACACTAGCCTGTAATAAATATGGACACGTCAAAGTGGGTTTCATATCGTGAATAAAGGGAATGAGCATTTCTGACATGGTTTGAGAAGAAATAGGTTATTAGCCTCACAAACTCAGATGATCGCGGCTTCCCCTGGTGAGGTGTTAATTCTCTCTTGGACAGGTTACATTCGGTCATCATCCCATTTGTATTCTTGCACCTTCTGGAGTTTGTTTCTGGAGCAGACATCAAGCATCGCGATGACGTCAAGCATGTTCGTCATAGCGTCATTAATGTGCGATTCTTCACCGGAAGAGCATGTTCGTCTGTCTTCGTCCTGCAATGCTGGCTGGAATTTTTGCCAATGGATGTCGTACGCGCCGCCAACGCGACTCCGCAACCCAAAGCAAACAACACAGCTTGCGCGGTTTTGACGTGGAAAGCTTCTAACTTTCGATGAAAGCTGAACCTAGTAATATGCTATTTCTTCGTTCGTGCCCCTGGTCGTACCTGAGCCGTAAGGGCTACATCACCATTGAAACATCCAAATTTGTCGATCCCAGTGAAGAACCAACAGCATTTCATATGATTAGAGTCTTGTATGGACCCGAAAGGTAGTATATTTTCATAAAGAAATGGTTTCGAATATCATCTGTTAAAACATTTTTCAATGCTAACATTGCAAAGGAAAGAACACTAGAGGTGGTTGAGAAGGATTGTTAAACATTTTCCCGGCATGGCTAAGAAAATATAATCTTTTATATTTATTTTATTTTATTTGCTTGAATAACATTGATTCATCCGATATTTAATTCAACATCACAACAATTGTGTGCTTCCTCCTTGAACATCCTTTTCCATCAAGAGTTCGTGGAGTGGTCGGCTACATAGAATGTTTTCATGCGAAATGATAACTCATCAGTTTCATTATAACATGCCATAAAACTTTGTTTTTATTCGTGAGGAACAAACAATAGGAACCCTACTCCTTAGGCCTCACTAACAAGTTTGTACTATCATTAACATCTTCGAATCCATACTCATCTCTTCAACCCTTCGTGTCCATTTTCAACCCTCAACTCTCCAAGAACCTTGTACTGATAACCTTTTCACCGTTCAACTCCGGAACTATATTATACTATACTAGGACCTCCTGTACCCAATACTACTTCATCTACTATTCGATCTACGTTGCTTCGTCTTACATGGTACGAATAATGTGCAAGTCTTTAAATTTTGTTACTTGAATTATTCGCATCTTCTCTTGTCCTTAAATCGAACCGATACGTTTGGGGGATACATACCTCAAATGATGGGTCCTTGGTGTGGAAGGCTCTTTCAACATGTAAATCTCTCGAAAGGTCGCTTCAAACAATGTTTGAGTTTGATGCACCCATCTTACATGTTGTCTATCCCAACTCTCCTAAATGGATGAGGATAGTAAACTACAATAAGCAGCGAGTTGGTTCTCATTCTTGTGTTTGGTTTGGGGAATTTTCGGTGCATTGCCAATGTTAATCCTGGATAAGTTTGAGTAAAGTGCCTGGTTCTTGCCCACGGCTGACGCGGGGTCACGACCGCCAGTTTTCGCTAATCCCCAACGCTCTATCCTCTCCTCATGAAGCATAAAGATCTCCTGTCAAAGCGCCTTCTTGCTAGATGCTTATCTGACACCTGTCGACGCCATGGTTCGAAGAAAGCTGCCAAGATCGATAAATCGTTTTTACCATTTTCAAGGAAAATAGCTACGAATGAGGCACTTGGGATAACAGTCTTTCACTAATGGTTGCAAGTTGGACAGGGGCGATTTGAAAGAATTGGTAGTAGGAATCTTCAGAGAAGCACAAACCGCCAAGGTGGATGGTGGACGAATGAGCTGCCAATCATTCGCGCGGAATCACAATTAGGGGTGAACTTTGTTACATTTTCCTTTCCGTGTTTCCGCATCCGGGTTGATTCGACGCCAGTTGTCCATTGCCAATTTCCTAGTTTGAGGGGTTATTGCACTAAAACTTTTGCTTAGAACCAAAGTTGGTGCGAAATGTCGCCAAGCCTACTCATCCACGTGGGATTTGCGGACGATCAACCGTACTCTTGAATTGGCTGTTCGATCGGCACCTTCGATAGGCACTTAAATGGGTAACGGGTCCTGATATCATTGTGCTTGGACAGCAGCACAAGCTAGATATATGAGAATGGGAGAAAGGGGAATTTTGCCTCAAATCAAAGACCACGTCCTCTAGTTCGACTGCTTGTAAGATTTTCCTTGAAACCACTAGATACAACGGCTGATGCCCTCCCCATTAATTATGTAGCTAGCTTGAGGACGATTTGGATTTTAGCAACGAGTGAAAGACTTGTTTATGAACAATCCTGGTGTATCAGATGAATGTGTGAAGGTCTCGTGGAAAGACAGATAATAAACAATGGAATGACATGGTATAATACAGAGTTGAAGAAGGTGTATATAGAGAAGGATGAAACGTGTAAGGTTGGACATTGACTTCTATGAAGACTGTCAAGTTGTCTTCATCAACAACATAGCATGGCACGAGAATAGAAAGACATCATAGGAATCTGTCACGATATGGCCAGGATAATGCTTTGACCATGTGATTGGCTAACAACCTCCACGGAAATTGTTGAAATCGATGGGCTCATGTCGTGAATAGCCCCTCCTCAAATGATATAGTTTACTTGTCAAGAACTTTGTTACTCCATTGCAACACAAGCAACCGGTGTGGTTGGATCTCAGCACTACAAATTCCAGGTTGTAGGCCTGGTAGACCAAGCTCCCATACCAGGGTGTTGTCGCCACTTCACATCTCTCATGCAAGGATGGCTCTCGTTGTTTCACCTTTCTAAGAAATCAGCCCTTAATGATCACATGCAAGATGCGTGGCACGACTTGGCTCCCAGGAGAGTGTGGGTCTGATCGCTATGACACGGGCATTTCCGATATAATGATGCAAGCAAGGACATGGTGGGAGGCCAATGAAAGAAGACATGGCTCCCACATGAGAGTGGGTCCAGCCGCTATGGTATGACTATGTTCAACAACCAATGACATGCGAGAGGTGGAAAAAGAACATTATGGCGCATTGTGAAAGGAAGGTGCATGGTTCAACAAGATGAATCACATGAGGAGCCCAGTGGTATGACACCATCATGCAAAAGTGGCATCAATGACCCACAGAATGGATACGGGAGGGTGGGTAGAGATCAGAGACGCAGTGAGCAATTGCATTTGAGCAATCGATGATGGAGGTTGGTGAGTTTGGAAGGAGGTATGGAGGAGCTAGGACTAGGCTGGAATCGAGAAAGGGTAATGACGCCGCGATGACGATTGACACTCGATTTGAAGAATTCACTTAGGGGTGCAATAAGGCATGGGGCGAGGAGAAGGAGGGACAAGATAAGGCGGCGGAGGATGGGAGGAAGGAGGAGAAGGTAAAGAAAGAGGATGATAAAACAAAAGGGAGCGAGGAGGGGAATGGGAAGAGGGCGGAGGCAAGGTGTGGACGAAGGTGTTGGAGAGGGAGGGGAGAAGGAGAGAGTGATAAGGACAGTTAAGAGAAGGTGATAGATGGAGAGTGGGGGATTGAGGGGGTATGAGGAAGGTAGGAGGAAGGAAGAGTATGAAGGAAAAAGGGGGAAGTGAGAGGACCGAGGAAGGATCATTGTGACAGGAGGGAAGATGTTGGAAGAGAGATGTGGAGGGGAGGGTGGGATCAAGGAAGAGATGGAGGGAAGGACAGGAGAGTGGGATAGAGGGAGAGAGATAAAGGAAGGAGGGAGATGATTGGGAGGGGAGGGGAGAGAGAGGAGAGAGCGCAAGAGGGAGAGAGAGAAAGAGATAGAGAGGGAGGAAGATAACGGAGGAATGAGTGGAAGGAGAAAGGAACAGATGGAAAAAAGAAGGGAGTGATAAGAGGAGGGAGAGATGGAGGATGGATGAATAGATGAGTAGATGGAAAAGAAAACGGAAGGACGAAAGGATAAACAGGTAAAAAGAGAACAAGATGAATAGAGGAAGCGGTAAGGGGGCAAGGAAGGGAGGGAGGAAGGAAGTAATCAAGAAAAAGAGGGAGGGAGGGAGAGAGGGAGACAGGAAGGAAGGGAGAAAATCATAGAGAGGGAAAAAAAGGAAGAGGAATGGAGAGAGATATGGAGAGAGATAGAGATATAGAGAGATAGATAGAGGGAAAGCGAGAGAGAGAGAGGGGGATAGAGAGAGAGGGATGGACAATATATAATGAGGGAGGGAGGAGGTATATAGAGAGAGGGAGGGAGGGAGGGAGGTAGGGAGGGAGGAAGGGAGGAAGGGAGGAAGGGTCGGAAGGAGAGTGGGAGAAAGAGAGGGGGAGGAACAAAAGGAGAGGGAGGGAGGAGAGGGAGGATGAGAGAGGGAAAGGAGGAAGGTAGAATTGGGGAAGAGAGGTTGGAGGTGTGATGGAGGGAGGGAGGAAGGTGGGATGGGAGTAAGAGAAAGAGAGAGAGAGGGTGGAATAATTTGGGAGGACAAGGGAGGGAGGGACAGTATTATAAGAGAGAAAGAGAGGGGAGGATGGGAGTGGTGGAGAAAGAGAGTGAAGAGTATGAGAGTGAGGGAGAGAAAGAGAGGCGAAAGTGGGATGTATGGAAAGAGGGAGGGGGAGGACGAGAGTGAGGCAGAAAAAGGAGAGCATGAGCAGAATAGGGAGGGAGGGGAAGCAATGGGATCAAGGAAGAGAGGAGAGGGAAGTGGGAGTGTGCAAGAAGAGAATGAAATAGGCCAGAAGGGAGGAGTAAAAAGAGGAGGGAATTGAGGCATGGGAGAGAGGGAGGGGTGTGGATGAGGGTCGGGTAGAGAGGGAGGGAAAATGGGTCCAAGGGAAGGAGGGAGGGAGGGACATAGGTGAGGGAGAAAATGAGTGGGAGGGTAGGTCCAAGGAGGAGTAGGAGAAGGAGATAAAGAGGGAGGGAGGGAGGCAAAGCCAAAGAGGATGGGGGAGGGAATAGATGAGGAAGTAGGTATGATATAGGAATGGGAGCTAGGAGGGAAGGGAGATGTCGTAAGATTTGGGCTGTGATGGGGGAGATAGAGGATTGATCTAAAAGGGGAGAAGTAGGAGAGTGGAGATGGTGACTGGGGGAAGGGGGGAACCGAGGGTGGGGGGATGGGGGAACCGCTGAACTTGCCAACGCCTCATCGGACCCAAGCGGAGCAGATAAAAAAGTCACCAAAGTTGCAGCTTCCGGAAGGGAGCCCAGTGGGAGGGAGTTTCTTTCTGGATCATCTAAAAAACCAAATAGCAGAGGGGAGAACCGAGAGAGGAGACAAGGGTGATCAGAGGGGGGGAGACCCAATACAGGAGGGGGGAGAGGCGGAGGGAGAAGGACATGCACAGGGGTTGGGAGGGCAAGAAAAGGAAGAAATCGTGGAAGAGAGAGGATGGAGCATAGTGAAGGGAGCCAAAAAGAGAAGGAGAAGAGGGCCGATGAAGGAGGAGGGTGATACGAGGGAGGGATGGATCCAAGATGATCCATCCATAGGGGCAAAAGAGGGCGGAGGGACGGGTGGAGGGGGGAAGGAGCCAAGAGGGGAGGGTGCAAAAGAGGAAGGGGAAAAGCCAAAAAAGAGTAGGGAGGAGGGAGCAGACCAGGAGAAGGGGTGGATGAGGAGGGAAGGGAAGGCAGACGAAGCAGAAGGGTGATAGAAAAAGAGGGAGGATAAAGAAGAAGGGAGGTTGGAGCCAAAGGACAGATAGAATGTGGGGATAAGGGGAGAGAGGAGGGAGAAGGTCGAGAGGATGAAGGGATGGCATTTATGACTAATAAGCTAAAAAAAATACACTATTGAAAAAACACACTCATGATGGAAAGCACAAGGAATCCCCATATTATTTATCATATAGTTATCAACTATATGGTAGCAACGTTGTGCACCGTTTACAATGTGTAGAACGAGGATATACTGTACTGCCGCCTAAATTCGGAAACCCTTTTTGAAAAATATTTGTTTGCCTTTTTTCAACAGACTAGGCTTGAATTTTGGGCCGCTGCCGAGGAAGCGGGGCGAAATTGGCCCCCCTTAAATCAAAACTCCCTGTTCACATCCTCGCATGGACACCGTTCCGGCCAATATCGGGCTGACTTGGCCGTACCACCCGCAATGCGAGCGCACACAAAGCATGCACTGCTAGCGCGATTCGCTGGAAAATTCAACAAACTCGTCGTTCCCGAACTCCTTTTCCGACCGTAAATTCTGAACAACCATTTAAAAAATAATTTCCGCCCGCTCTCGAGGGAGCCTGACCTGAATTATGGACTGGCCCCAAAACTGAAAAGAATTAATGAGTTTCCAAATTTAGGCTGGAGTAGGGTAGTTCTTGAAAAGTGCAAAGGACTAGAAACTATTCCCCTGCTTATGAAGCTTTTCTTTGTTGATCTACAACGTGGTCCTAGTCTCACATGGAGTCATGCATTTGAAAAAAAATTATTTCAAAAAACATTCGCAATGTTTTGACTATTGCTTAGCTGGCGGCTTACTAGCCGGTCTTAATCTGGTATTTTATTGAACGAATGAAAGTCAAGTAGTATGCTATAAAATATAATGGGCCATACTTTTGGATGCCTTTTACTAAGACATCTCAAACAAATACATCTGGTGATTAGTTATACAATTTTTCATTGATATACCCTACAAACGGAAACTCATGAGTATTAGTGGATAGGCTTGTGAACGGATGTGTCACAAGAGGGTGCAAAACTCAAATTTTATACATGACACAAATATTTTTTTATTCCCGATAAAATAACTATAGAATGTAGTGGAAAGAATGATGTAACCTAATACTATACCCTTTGACGTGTCTATCAGCTACACTGCCAGCTATGCTCGTCCAATACACTTTCTCTGTTAGGGTAGGGGAACGGGGGTCAATTATTCGGGCCTCTCCTTATAAACTCAATTATCGACATATATAGAATACACCAACGTAAAATTATTCACATCTATTAGCTACACATCCCACTACTCTCACAATGTACTACTGTACTTCTGCATAAATTCGGAAACCCTTTTGAAAAAAGATTTTTTTTTGCCCTTTTTCAACAGACCAGGCTTGAATTTTTGGCCGCTGCCGAGGAAGGGTGGACAAAATTTCCCCCCTTAATTCAAAACTTCCTGTTCACATCCTCGCATGGACACTGTTCCAGCCAACATCGGGCTGACTTGGCCGTACCACCCGCACTGTGAGCACACACAAAGCATACAGTGTTGGCTTGATTCGCCGGAAAAGTCAACAAAGCCGTCGTTCCCGAACTCCTTTTCCGACCGTAAATTTTCAACAACCATTTACAAAATAATTTTCTGCCCGCTCCCAAGGGAGCCTGAACCGAATTATGGACCGGCCCCGAAACTGAAAATAATTAATTATTTTCCGAATTTATGCGGGAGCAGGGTCTATCCATTGGAGATCGTGGGATTTGTGTGCTTGAATTTTGGTGATTTGGGTTGTATCCCTCTTTCTTCCTAACTTAAGACTGTATAGGAACAATGTGTTGTTAAGTGTATCTAGATGGGGTATAAAAGATACATTAATGCATTTTACAAACAAAATTAGGAAATTATATGAGTGATTATAATAACATATCATTACGATAGACTACGTGACACATTCCCCCATTGCACTCTCTGAATCGGAGGAGAGGGTCGAGGGGACACAATTGTTCATGTCAATTGAGGTCAATAGTTGGCTACATGGTGTAAACACCGAACCAACTTTCAAGAAATGTTAGACTATCAAATGTCGAAGGTTGGCGGCCTCGATGCACAAATCACATTATGACTGTTTAATGTCGACACTTGACGGTGTCTATGGATTTATTATGAAATCCTTAAGTATAGTTTTATCGTGTCTCCCTGCTACACTGTCCACTACAATCTCCCAATGCACTCAGTTGTGTTAGGGGGGATATCCGGACCTCCCCCCCTCCAAAGAATCTGAAAATGTATTGGTAGAGTATATCAGTAACTGTAGCTTGAGTCGGTATAGAAAAATACACTAATGTATTTCAGAAATGCATATGATTTGTGATCTAATGGAGTATGAAATATTCCTATGTTACAACACATTCTCTGCTATGCACATCCCATCCACTCTGAAGGTGTGGAAGAGGGAGGAGATGAGTAAGGATTACATGTTGACATGTAGGATTATTGATGGCATGCTCTACCATTGAATTGTATTGTCGTCATGCACCACGAATTTGTAAAGATATTCTTACATAAACACATTCATACCCAAAGCAATTGTGAGTACAAATATAGGTCCAATTAGTACTTATGTGAGTTGCTACGAAGATTTTTCAAATTAAAATATTTTGATCTTCAATGTCAAACACGTTCCTCGATAAAAACACACTCGATATAGTAAACACATGTAATTGTACCATGAGAAACATTCTTGGAAGCTTTGAATGTACGTACATGTTTCTAGTAGTACATTATTTGTTCAATGTATCTAAAAGTCATGATCATGCCTCGGGGATGGACTAATAGAAAGTGGGGGAGAAGGGGATGGAGGGAGGGAATGGGGTTGGAAGAGGTTAGTGGGGCAGGTGGAGAGAGGAGGGATCCAAGAGGAGGAGGAGGTGGAAAGGAGGAAAGAGGGGTGGTATAGGGAAGGGGGGTGCCAAGAAAAAAGGGAGTAGGAAGGAGTGGTAAGAAAGAAGGAAGAGGAAAGGAGGGGGGGAGAGGAGAGAGAAAGGGCTGAAAATGGAGGTCAAAGAGGGATGGGAGGGGGACGAAGGAATCAAACGAGAGGGGGAGGGGGGAAAATGAAGCCAAGGGAGAAAGGGAGGGGAGATGATAGGAGCTAGAGATAGATTTATCGAGAGATAATAGAAACAATGAGAAAATAAGGAGGGATCATGGGAGTGAGGGAGAAAGAGAAGAAATGAGGATGAGAATGAGGGAGAGTGAGACGGGGAAAGGGGGTCAAGAAGAGGCTGAGGAAGAGAGGGGGTGACTGATGGTGAGATGGAGGAGAGGAGGAAAGGAACAAGGGAGAGGAAAGAGAAAACAAGGCCAAGGGGGAGATGGAGGGAGGACGGGGGCGAGAGAGAGATGGGGGGACAAGGAGCAAGGGAGGAGGAGGACGGGAACAAGGGATAGGAGAAAGGGGGGAGGAAGAGGTCAAGAAAAAGACGCATAGGAAGAGGACAACATCGAGGGAGAGAATGGCGGCCTCACGCCAATGCATGCCATGGCAGGAAGTGATGCGCAATGCACATTGACAGGAAAATGCACCTATGCACACTTGTTTGAGTCGCGAGGAGCAGTGCAAATACACATGCTCCAGAAGAAGATGGAAAAAATGCCAGAGATGCTCTTGAGACACTAAGAAAACAAAAAACAGCCAGCAAGAGATAGGCCAAAAAATTTCCGGCCATGAGTAGAGCGCGCTGCCAAAACCAAGCGGTGGTAGTCAGAAACGATCAATGAGGCCGGTGGACCTAGTGGAGGAGGTGTGCTATGCACAAATGGAAGTGGTACGAGGAGCATAATCTAAGAAAAAGCCAAGACAAGAGCAGGGTTGGCTCCGTGTTGAAATGAAAGAGCGGTTTGTATAGTTATAATCAAAAATTAATGAGAAGGAAATTGATTGAGAAGGATGAAATGTCCAAGGCCAGATGTTGAATCCTATTAAGTCTATCATTGCCATCAACAATATGACCAAACGTTAAAAAAACCCACAAGGAAAAGAACTATGAGTAGTAAGTTTATATACATGACGAGTTTTTATGGCCAGATGGAACTTCTTAGTTCCCTTGTTTTGGAGGATACTTAATTTCAATTATCAGCATAAAATTGAGGCATTGTAATGGTCATGGGGAGTACTCCCTAGTGTATGGAGATTCCTTAGTTTACAAGCATAATGCATGAGAGAACATGCATGTAGGGAAGGAAATTTCTCACGTATTGAATGAACAATCACCTTTCTTTCACGTGCATGCACCATGCAAAAAGTACTGATATGCAAACACCAAACCAAAGCCACTTCTCATTCAGTCTAGAGAGATTCAAAAGGCAAAGACAACAACCATGCGATTCTGGCTTTGACCTTTGGAACTAGGAAGGTGGTTATTAGTTGCCAACTAGGTGATGGCAAGAGTCACCTACATAGTTGAAGATGTAATTAAGAAGTTCTTTTCTATAAGAGTCACAAATCTTGAGAAATAGATGTTTACAAAAGATCCATAAACTAACACCTCAATGTCATACAAAACATTATATGGCTTCCTCATGCCCTTGTAAAAAGGCTAATGACTTGTTGAAAAATAGGAGATATTTGGCATTGTATCGAGATCCTGTAATATCATGATAAACTGTGATTTAAGATAGAAATTTAATTCTTATTCTTTGGAAATCTTGGTTGGATCTCATTTTGATGAAGTGCAAATCAAAATATGAGGCTTAATATATTGACGTTGATGCAATATAGGAACGTTACATGGAGTTGGACACAATGTGATGCACGTTGTATGAAAAAACGTTTTTAGTGGTTTTTTTGGATCCATGTTAGAACCAAAGAGATACAAAGGAACATTAAGAATTCCAAGGAAAATCTTAGATTTCATACACGCCATCAATCAACACAGGAACGTTATTGGACACTTGATTCATACAAGGAACTTTTCTTTGTGGTAACATTTTCCAATGGTACTGGGAAATATGATAATAATTCCACGAGTGAAAGAGAAAATGAAACAGATAACTCCAGGATAGAAACAAAAAAGAGAGATGAGAGTGATAGATGAAGAAATGTAGAGATAGAGATGGAAGTGAGGGATTAAATAAGTGAGAGAGAGAGAGAGATGGAGAGAGAGAGAGAGAGAAAAAAAACAAGGGAGAGAGAGAGAGGGAGAGAGAGAGAGAGATAGAGAGAGAGAATGAGCGAGTGAGTGAGAGAGAG
>SZWC01004610.1:53092-70509 GCA_023375785.1 Penium margaritaceum
GAGAGAGAGAGAGGGAGAGAGAGAGAGAGAGAGAGAGAGAGAGAGAGAGAGAGAGAGAGAGAGAGAGGGAGATGGATATATGTGAAGGAGAAGGATTGAGAAGGAAAGAGAAGTATAGGGTGATAGCTCAGGAGTAAAAGGAGGATATATTGGGTTCCGAAGCAAATTATGTACGCCAAAAAAAGCTAAATATACTAAAAAATGTAGTGTGTAACTCATTTTTAAACTAGTAGACTAAGAGAACTTTATATGGTTGGGAATACATGGACCTGCATGAAATATGAAACCTGATTAGGTGAATTACCCCATACTAATATATGCACATTATAGTGTAGGAATCGGAACATGTAATCTAGTCTTTTTGAATGAGAATACCTGCCATGAGAAGGAATGTTTCATGGAAATATATCACAAGAATCACACACATAAATGTTTCTCATGTATGTGATATTGTGTGTGAATTGACTTCACGATTTTGTTTTTTAATGCATTGTTGCCATCGGTACACAAACTGGATGATGTATCATAATCACATGGGGGTGAATATTGGCCCAATTTATGTATATATGAGTCGGATTTCTGATTAAATACCCAAATATTATTTTCCTTATTTTCTAGAGGGAATGTTGGGATTGTTTTGTGTATAATAAAGTATTCTACGATGAGAGGGGTAGATTATTTGATGCGTCAACAACATCTTGGGTTCCTCTTGAGCAATCTTGACACTAGTACTTGTGCAAGCGTCAAAGGTGATTTCCCCCCTATGGATGGAGGGATTTTCTCCCTATTACAACAATCTTTTAACTTCTACTGAATATCTGGATAAGAAAAATCATTTTTTGTGTTTGAGGATGTGCCCATTTATTATGGAATATGCACACCATATTTGTATGTTATTGATTGTGTATTCAAGGAAAAAGAAATCTAAGAGGCCTTTGCATCTCACAGATCAACAAATTATCGTGCAAAAATACAAGCAATAGGTAGTATGAAATTTCACGTCAAGTATGTTGCTAGGTTGTAAACCTTGCTAAAGTTTCCCAAGTGCTCTCTGGTTTTGGAAAGGATCATCTCAACATTTGGATCCCCAGGCACGTCAATCATATTGGATGAGTATACGTGGGAGTGTATTTGAGGGGGCTGAAATAACAATCAAGTGGATTGAAACACGAATCACATCAGCAAAATCATTATTTCAATAATTTATTGTGTCTATAGTGCACTCCTTGCTTTGCTTTCCTACTAGAGTTAGTGATTGTATACGAGGGGGATGCTTGCCTGGGCATCGGGGCTTAGCAATGTTATAGTACAAAATCTGATGCAATGATGGAGATTATAGGAATGTACAAAGTTGTCTGTACCTACTAATCTGCTACAAGCTTTGTTACAGATCTCTAACACATCATCTCAGTATTGAGGAGATTTTATGGATAGCTCCATCATCACCCTTCTTTCAAGAGTGTATTGGGATAGTGTAATGGATTTTGAGGTTGATGTTAAGTATAATTCCGAATCATTGTCTTCATAAGAGAGAACCTCAAGATCACATGTATTTCCTACATTTCTACATGTTTATAATACACTTCTCACTACACTTCCCTAATACACTCCATGTGTTTTGGGAAAATACAAAATGATGTACAATAGATTAACTAGTTATGACTATTTGAGTTAAAAAAAGCACACCCTTGGCACAGTCTCCACGTACAAGGCAGTTTGGATGGGTGGTGAGGTAGGACTAGCAGTGACTTCACCAAGACTGCACAGATGATGTGTGTCCCCTCCCAAGCATCAAGCATGATCATCACTTAGGTTTTAGATTCTAGCTCTCGCTTTGGTAGTCTTCTTTCAACATATGTTATGGCCTTGTCAAATGCCCACCAAGACTTTAATGTGCAGGGATTTGACATAGAATCATAAATTCATAATGTAGTTGAAATTCACATACTTGAGTAAGTTTTAAAAAACAGATAATTTCTTCCTAACGTTTTCATTCAGTAACCTGTGTTTGACAGATTTCATGAAGGCAAGAAAGTTCATATGATCTCGAGATTTTGAATGTGCAATGTACATGGATTGCATAGTGCATCAACATGGCATGATTAACCATAGCTCGGTTAATCATTAAATGACCTGCATTATGTCAATGTTTATGTTTGAAGGTATTATCATTCCCCTAGATGATAAAACAAAATCTAGTTGTGGATTCAAATATTTTGTTTTCCAATCCAAATGTTGTACTATGAAAATGCCGTCCACTTGCAAGGAAAATAATCACAATGACATTTCATTCATTCCCACACAATATATTGACATGCCTCAAATGTTCACATAATTCCATTGTTAAAACTTTCCCCATCAAATGATATTGTTTTTACTCATAAGAAATCCATCATGAAAAATAATTGATGGGGGATTGTGCTACTAGATTTGGATTTTTCATTATGAATAACCCTGTGGAGATAAAGAAGAGATACAAGGAATGAGCAAAGAAATCAACGGTTGTACTTAATACTCAAGAGCAACATTTTAGTGTTTTTATAAAGTTGGACTTTGCCACAGCATTTGATAAGAACCCAATAGAATAAAAGGTAATCAAGAGGTTTTGTGATAGGTAGGACTGTGATAACTGTCATTTCCTTGAATTTTTCCTTATGATGCATTGAAAGTGTCACAATAAGAAATGTACTAGAATTAAACATCTTCATTTCCACGTTCCAATACACAAATAAATAAAATTCCCATACAATTTCAAGATAATAAGTAAATTGCAAATGGTCACCTGACTTATTTTCTACATGGCTTCTATAGTTGCTGAATAAGCTATTGTGTAAGACGATTTTAAATAATGATGCGTCATACATGCGATCGGAAAATGTGTGTTTCTAAAGTGCTCATCCACATAATTGGCTTATTTATATATTGTAGCCATCAAATAAGAACCATTTTCAATTTTTTGTGCCAGCTCATTGGTCATTCCATCCAAACTAGAGTTTTTTTCTATAGCGATTATTATTACCTCTTGTACTTTCCATCCTATGCGCTTAGCTCCAGGTGCTTATGAGGCAGTGATAACTGTGAAAAATTAGAAACTGGTACTTTCCACATGTGCCTAAATTTCAAGGTGAATTGATTTATATTTTGATAACCAATGACCAAGGAGCCACAAATGCTGCATCCATGAGGTTAGTGTCATGAAAGTAGGGTGCACCATAAGGGTCACATCCCGTCATCCCCCATGGGTGAGTCATTCGTGGAAAACCTGGAAAGATTCAAGGAAGCACTGATATGATCCCGAAGTAGGGATACCACTCTCAGCAAGTCTGCAACAACATGCAAAGAATGGAAGAGATCAAGAGAAGTAGGGGGCACTTCCATTATACTCAACATTTAATACCAAGTTTGTGATATTATTTTCCTTCATGTATTGTCCTGTGCATGTACACTTACTCTCACATGTTTTATCGTATTCTCGTGTACTAGCATGCATCCAAGTCTGTTTCTCAAGGTGCTTTCACACGAACATTTCATAGTTTCAACATTTAGCAAAAGCTCCACATCACGTAGATTATGTAGTATGAGGGTTTGTTTTTGGCAAGGATTTTCATGGGGCTGACTTATTCATGTCATGCTGGAGAGAAGGCCGTGGGTGTATAACATGGAAGGTGAGTTAGCTTGATTATTACAAGAAAACCGTGCATACACTTCATTCTTGAAAACGTGTATTCTCGGTATTCATGACACAAAATCTCCCCCTGATTCCCTGTGCTTACCCACTAAGTTCACACGTGTTCATTTGAAAAACATATGCCTACTTGCCAAGCACATACTCCATATTTTGAAGTATCAAATGGCATCTTGGCCATTGGACAAAGCCACCAGTCCTATTATGCAACCAAATGACCTAACCTACTCATGAAATACTAATTTAATTGAAAATTTGGGAACGATATACCAGCTTTATTTAGGAATGAATCATGTATAAAGAAACATGTGGTTTGTTTATGTGTAAAAAAAGAATATGACATTAACAAAAACATGACTGCATTGATATACATATGCTGAAGGAGTGCTACTGGGCTGTGGTCCCAAGCCATTGTCTTTTCTACAAAGTGAATGTGTTTCATTCTTTGTCTATTTTGCTATCATATCAGTAACATGACCCCAACACGAGTAGCCACGAGGTCATTTTTTGTGGTGTAAGATGAAAAAACTAGTGTCGTCATACATGCTCAAACTCGTTAGCCACATGGAGGCCATCAAACCAGATTGATTTTTTAGGTGAAGAATGTTATCACGTGATGTGCAAACTTGGGTACCTTCGATGGACTTGTATTTCAATATACTTACACAAGCTCCTATGATTGGGCTCTTTGAGATGTATGTTGTTGACATAAATTCTTGGAATAGGTAGTGCTTGGAATTCTCCTTCATGAAAACATCTTAGAGATAAAATTGTCAAATTAGATAAGCCAATTGATTCCTTCCATAAAATTTACAATAATGATCTATTGTGGTCATGATATTTGTTTTTAAGGCCAGTTTTTCCAATTTTATTCTTTGGTGTAATGAATTTTATTCCTGAAAGGATAGTTTTGCCACAATGTCAAACAATCCTCTTTTGTTGAATTAGAGTTAACCAAACCACTTTCATACACCAGAGGACCTGTGTACAATAGATATGGTTATGTGTTTAGAGGTTTCTAGGATGTGAGAGAGGCACATAGTGGTGGCACCATCTATACGTGTTTTGTTTAATTTCCTTTGTGAAAAACAAATGCATGATTTCATTATAACGTCACTTGTTTAGTCATACACTCCTCCATACAATTATCTCCAAAACGTATGTCTTTCTAACCCCCCAGTGTCCCCCCATCAAGTGGAAAGTGTATGAGGGGAGTTTATAAGAGAGTGAACGCAATTCTGTATGACAACGACATACAAAAGTACACGTGTGTACAACGCGGAGAAACTTCACAGAAGTGGTAGGTGATCATGTACACAAATATATTGTTTCAGTCTAACGTCACTTCTTTAGTGATACACTCCTTCTTATAATTAATTCATAAATTTTTTTCTTTTGAACCCCTCTCACACCTCCCCCCTTTCCTGTCAGGTGAAAGTGTATGAGAGGAGTGTTTAAGGGAGTGAACCAAATGTTTTATGATAATGATATAAAAAAGTACACTTGTGTGCAAGGAGGAGAAACAACATAGAGGTTATATGAAATCATCTACAAAAAATATAATATTTAATTGTAACGACACTTTATGAGTGATGTACTCCTTCGTACACTTGCCTCGTACACTTTATCTTTTTGACCCTCCACCTCCCTGTCAAGTGGAAAGTGTATGAGGGGAGTGTATGAAGGAGTGAATGAATTCTTTTATGATAACAATATACAAAAGTACACTTGTGTACAAGGAGGAGAAACTTCATAGAGGTTATATGAGACCATGTACACAAATGGATTATTTCAATGTAACGTCACTTGTTAAGTGATAAACTCCTTCATACACTTCCATCATACACTTTTGCCCTTTGGACCCCCCCGACTCCCCCCCGTCAAGTGCAAAGTGTATGAGGGGATTGTTGGAGGGGGTGAACAACATTTGGTATGACAGTGAAATTCAAAATTACACTTGGGTGCAAGTGTTGGAAACTTCAAGTGATAAGTTATCACATAAACAAATCTATCATTTTAACGTAACATCACTTGTTAAGTGATACACTATGTCATACACTTGTCTCACACACTTTTGTCATTTGGATTACCCTTCTCTGACTCCCCTCCCCCCCCCGGTCGAGTGGAAAGTGTATGAGGGGAGTGTATGAAGGGTTGAACAAAAGATTATATGACGACGACATACAAAACTACACTTGTGTACAAGGAGGAGAAACTTCACAGAAGCAATAGGTGATCATGTGCACAAATGTATATTTTCAATGTAACTTCGCATGTTTAGTGATACACGCCTTCATACACTTACATCATACACTATTGTCTTTTGGATCACTTCCCACCTTCCTCCCCCATCAAGTGGAAAGTGTATGAGGGAGTAAACAGATTTTTGTATGATAGCGGTATACATAAGTACACTGTGTATGAGGAGAAAACTTCATAGAGGTCACATGCGATCATGTACACAAATGTTTTCTTTCAATGTAACGTCACTCGTTCAGTGATACACTCCTTCTTACACTTGCATCATACACTTTTGCCATTTGGACCCCCCTCGACCCCCCCTCTGTCAAGTGGAAAGTGTATGAGGGGATAGTATGAGAGAGTGAATAAATTTTCGCATGATAGTGACTTACAAAAATACACTTGTGTACAAGGAGGAGAGACTTCATGGAAGTTATATGGGATCATGTACACAAATGGAGTTTTTCAACGTAACTTCACTTGTTGAGTGATACACTTATTCATACACTTACATCATGCACTTTTTCCCTTTGGACCCCCCTCCTGGATCCCCTCCTACCCCTTCAAGTGCAAAGTGTACGAGGGGATTGTAGAAGGGGGTGAAAAAAATGTGGTATGAAAGCAACATACAAAAATACACTTTTGTACAGGGAGCAGAAACTTCATAGAAGTGATAGGTTATCGTGTACACAAATGTATTATTACAGCGTAACATCACTTGTTAAGCGATACACCCCTTCATACACTTGTCTCGTACACTTCTATCATTTGGACCCCCCTCCCCCCCACCCACCCCCCTCCAAGTGGAAAGTGTATGAGGGGATTGTATGAGAGAGTGAACTGAACTTTTTATGATGCCGACATACAAAGTACACTTGTGTACAAGGAGGAGAAACATCATACAGGTTATATGAGATCTTGTACACAAGTGTATTATTTCAATGTAATGTCACTTGTTCATTTGCACACTCCTTCATAGCCTTGCCTCGTACACTCTTGTTGTTTAGAACCCCCCTCCAACCCCCCGTAAAATGGAGAGTTTATGATGGTATGACCGTGGTGTACAAAATATATGGAATCGTGCACAAGGAGGAGAAATTTCATGGAAGTGATGGATTATCATGTACACAATTGCATGATTTCAATGTAATTTCACCTGTTTGATTATACACTCCTTCACACACTTATCTCGTGTGCTCTTGTCCTTTGGACCCCCCCTCCCCACCGTCTCCTCCCTCCTAGGCCAGTGGAAAGTGTAGGAGGGGAGTGTATAAGGGAATGGACATAAGTTAAAATGACAATGACGTACAAAAGTACACTTGTTTACAAGGAGGAGAAACTCCATAGAAGTGATAAGACATCATGTACACAACCAGGTTTCTTTGAAAAGCTCTTAACGGGTAAGTTCATGTAGAAGTTACACGAAAGATTCTTCATTATGTTACTTTGTCCTCCAATCCAACTAGGAAAATTCTATGAGATTTGCCATGATGTATGGACAAGTACAAGGAAGTTACTTGGAATCCACGAGTACTAAAACATGCGTGGTGTCCACAGATATATTAGTGCATAAATTTGGGGTGATTGGGACTTGCTGCTTTTGTCACAAATTCCATCTATCATTCCCATTACCAACCATGGTCTAGTTTTATACACTCCATAACCTATGTATCACACTCCCTTGCCATTGTCCCTTCCAAGAAAATTTATAGAGTGTGTGAAATTCTTACATCTCCAATTCCCTAGTGAACAGTTGTATTGTTTTCAGATGTGGCTATGATTTATTTCTTTGAATGTCTGGAAATGGCTTTATGTTTGAATCGTTGTTTTCAGTTCCATTTACCTTGCTCGTTTTTGTCCTCTTAAGTCCTTTGGGGCTTGTCTATTTATCCTAGTAGTTGCTCAAATTATGGTGAAAGACACTAAAGACTAGTCGTAAGAGAATGGGACATGCGATGAATTTGCCTTTTCTTGCAACGACATTCCACGTAATTTGCTCAAATTTGACTGTCCCCCACCCTCCAATGCACATGTAGTTGGGAAATGTATCGGGGAGTGTCTCATGGACATCCAACAAAATGTCCACTTGTGTATTATTTGGTCACCCCCCCCCATATCCATGCGAATATACTGGTGGAGTGCATAAGGAAGTGTATCGTAAATCTGCTCATAACTGTACACAAGTGTTTTTATACACTTCTGTTTCAAAACTTTGCCCTCCAAATACACATGCCAATACACCCTTGCAATACATGATTGACTTTGGGGGGGAGGAGGGAGGCTGGGACGAGCTCCCCTTCCACCATTTTTTTTTAAGATTGTATGGTGAGTGTATGAATAAATGATGCTGGTGGACATTGCGAAGGATGCTCTTAGCGATCGAGGTCGTCAAATGTAGATATCCAACGCTAAATGAAATTGATTTTATTCACTATTTCATGCCGTGTAAGGTGATAGTTGCGAAAGGAAAAACTGCAGGCCGATCTTCGACCCCCCCCCCCGCAAATCACAACGGGTGTATTGGGGGGCTATATCGGGGAGTGTATCATAAGATCCGTCAGAATGATACGCAAGTGTATTTATTTCCTTGTGTATTCATTTGGCCCCTCTCCCGATACGCTACCCAATACACCCCCAAAATACAATTTCATTGGAGGGGGGGGGACCCCCCCTAAAAAGTGTTGTGTATATAGGGAGTGTATCGGAAGATGTAGCTGGTATACAACCAAATCGATACACGTGTACTTTTTGTTACATCGAATATAGATGCGAACAGAAAACCGCACCAAGATGGGAGCCACCTCCCCCCACAAGCATAAGTGTGTTGTTGGATTGTGTCGAGATTGTATAGAAAACTTGCAAAATAATGTACGCAAGTGTAGTTATACACTTGTGAATTCTTTCGAACCCCCTCTACAAACACTGCCTAGTACACCACGACAATACACTTCGATTTCGGGGAGGGGGGGATGAGCCCGCCTCTCAAAAGGGGAAAATGCATCTGATTTGTTCATTAGAAAGATTTTATGGTCCACAACCCTGTAGCTGTACGGTAAACCACCTGTGTTTGAATGCACAGATATTTTAGATATCTGTAATCTGACAGTTCAGGGTAAACCAAAAACAATAACTTGTCGGCAAGCTCTATGCTCTTCTCGAACCTTCAGAACAAAAAATACCGCACTCCGATGTGAGGCCTCACCCCCCCTAACGCGAGTGCATTGGGAGCTTGTATCGATGAGTGTATCTAGAATACAAACAAAGTTGTACATAAGTGCATTGATACAAATTTTTATGAAATAAACCTTCCATCAGATACACAAAGGAATAGACCCTCACACAATCAATGAATTCTGCGAGGGGAGGTGGGGGGGAGTGTTGACGCTCGAACGTCGACCAAAAAAAGATCCCTGACAACTTGGTGACATGCTGCTCGAGCGTCTGTGCACCTTGAGACTTTGTTTGGGCATCACAAGAAATGAGGAAAGTTCAATGTCAGTGGTATAATCATAGACATATCAACTTTATGAGAGAAAAAGTAGGTAACAATGTGAACTAAAATCCGTGTAGGGAAATGTCAGCAAGCATTGAGGATAATAATAATGAAAAAAGATTTTCAAGGCACCTATTTCTCAGGAAACTGTTGTAAAAGTCTTCTAGTCATGTACATTTAACTAACTTTGAACATGATTCCAAATACCAATTTCTCGGAAACATCGTCAATTGTTGAATATATTTTCCTCTAAGCATCCTTACCATATGTTGTATTCTCGTGCATTCAAATTCAAGTGTATGGTTTTTGGGTGATTGGGCATGAATGAAGGTTATGTAGCAGGTTGTCCCTAAAAAAAAACTATGTGAAACCAACAATTTCACACAAGGTATTCCACATGAGATCTTGTGTAAAAGGTGGGATTGATTAGTTAATTTCAACAAGTAAGAAAGTTATGTTGGATTCGATAATGTGATGATGAAAATATCCAACGCTTTCATACCAAACGTAAGAGACGAAAGGGGGAAGCTTGGCCCACTGCGGCAAAGTTATTGTGACTGAGGATATTTCACCCCCAATCCATCTCTTCCGCAGCCCATACGCTAGAAACCCGTTTTAGCCACGTGGCCCCCACCTAGATTTACATTTTGATCAAGTGTGGAGAAACTTAGAACACGCACAAAATGTGAAGTATTGGCATCCAGTTTGTATAGTTATACAATAATGCTTACATTGACGTGACTTAAGTGGTTAGACAGAACAGCTCCATCGCAAAGTTGGTGGCTTGAATAATGTTTCAAGGAGGTTCACATGCAAAATTTATTTGATTCATGTGTTCTGCCGTTACAACCACTGGGCTACCCATTATTGGTTGAATGAGCAGACCATGAAACTTAATTTATAGTAAAAATAGATTCACCATAATTATTCACAAGCTGGTGCAGTGGGTAGAATTATGGCCTCGAACATGAGAGATTATGTACTAAACATGTTGACGTTTCTAACCACGACTGCATAAATCCTATGAATTTAGGGGTGAGGAAAATACTGGCTCATGTATTGATAACGACCCACGATAAAGTACAGGTTTGGTTCCCTTTTTAACATGAAAAAACATGGTTGATAAACAGGTATTAAATTTCATTAGTTAAAAAGATTGTTCCTCTTTACGTCAAAACGGGTCATTGAATTTCACAAGATGAGAAGTTTTCTTTCTTCGGTTTTTATGTATTATGTGGCAGATGTGATGGGATAAAATATCATTCTTTACATTTGATATAAAGTAGAGCAAATTAATGGCATGTGAAAGAAGGAATAAAATCGATCACATCATGTATTAATAGTGGATGACATGCACGGGGATGGTGGATATTGGTGTAGCCAATTCTAACTTCTAGCTCAATGATGATTCACATCATGTTATATTTCCTTCTATTATGATTGAGATCGACATATCATACCACCCATTGTATTTTACTTGGAGGATAGGAACAATTTACTATATTTGTATCATGAAAACTTCAATTATATATCTGTTTTACCATACATAAAAAAATTCTATGAAAGTGCACTCGGAAAGATGTGAAGTTGAATTTCATGGTGGTTATGGGTTGCGAGTGGTAGTTGACTGCCTGAACATGATGAATGTGAGATGGTCGGCCATTTCCATGCCAACTAGCAAATATTCTCATGAGTGATGCACTACACTCCATTCCGATTTGCACCTTTTTCACTTCCTCGAAGTTAGGACCTGGTCTAGACTTACTAGACTTTGGTACAAGAAGGATCAAAGGGTGAAGTGTGTATGCTATAGACCATGTCATACAATTTCCCCTAGACCAAGTAGTAAAATATCCCATAAATAATTACATTTGATGCTAATCATTCTTGAATTGGTCGGGTTTAAAAATCCTGTTCTTTCAATGAATTGGTCACGATAGTGAAAGATATTATATTCCAATTGTTAGATTTATGATCAGTGTGTTGGTGTTGTCTACTGTTGTAAAACTGCTTTTTCGTTCCTATCGTGTGTACACGTATTAAGGGAAATATGACAAGCTTGGTTGAAACTTGGAAAACAGTGAGAATAGCAACTGGCAACTGGTTGTAGAAAAGAACTTTAAGACCTTTCCAACACTCACAAAGGCGCACACCACATCATCCCTAGTTACGGGAACACCATACTGGAAAAGCAACCGGCTTGCAAAAGGTGCTATAATGTGGTAGGAAATTGGCTTGAAAACTTGTGGAAAGTTTGCGCAAGCCAATGCGTTATTGACCATGGGGTCTGCCTCTTCCACGTACATCTAGGCTTAGAAAAAGAAACCACAAGCAACCTCATTGATTTCCTTCAAACCCATCTTCATCCCCTCTCTAGCCTTGTTGCGATCCACACCCCATGCAAAAAGAAGTTCTTTGTTGATCCCGGCATCCAATGGTTCTGTTGTGGAGTGCATCTTGCAGTCATATGTATGTCGAGCATGGACAGGTATTGTGTGTGCATCCATTCATGTATTTCTCTACAGCACAATAGTCTTCATGTGTACATAATCGAGAGCATTTGCACATCACCCATGATCATATCATGTTCACCACACATTCATTTGTAGTTTGGAGCGACCATCTACTTAACCCATTTACTCGCAAAGTTAGCATTTATGTTTACGTCAGATACCAACCATGCTACACAAGCATCTGAGCATGGGGGTCTTAATGGAGGCATTGATTTGGTGAGTTGCATGGACAGGAGTTTTCCTAACATGGAATTGGTGACTAGAAAGGGTAATGCCCAAATGCTGTGCGACTCGAGGACATCTACTTCATCACACCAACGTGGTTCATACGCGTGTCCAGCGAATGGCATGAATTGGACTCCGGAGTGGTCTACATTCATTTCCATAAATGTCTTGATGCCATAAGTGTGATCATACATGCACATCAACGATGGAAAGTTGGAGTCTCATCCATCCAATTCCCGGGCACCTTGTGTGCTGCCCTCGTTCCACTTTGCTGGGACCACCCCTGCTTGCGAGGGACAGACGAGCAGACGCATGGGGTGAAAATTCCTTAGGATCAAGTTTTTATAACTCGTATGGCGTGTGGTGTGTGATGATCCCATGGCTTTTGCGGAAGATGATTTTTATGTCCAGTGCATGCCTTGCATCTTGAGCTTCCATTAGCACTATTTAAATGTCAATGACAACGTCCTATTAGTCTGCGAACCAATGGATGACAGGACTGGCTCCAATGTTTTCAATATTGTATCAAAGCCATTGACAGTACGCATGTCCCGATGATAGTGCAGAATTGACAACGGAATTGTCTAATTCGACAAACATTGTGCTACGTTTGAAAATGCCTTGGCTTGTTATGATGCACAAGTTGTGTTCATATTCATTTCCATTAGATGGAAGGGATTTGCAAATGAATGGAGGAAGTCTCGAGATGCACTACAACGTGGAATTTGAATTCCATTTGGAAAGTTTTTGTTGGCCAACACCGGTTTCCTAGAGGGCCATGGTCTCATGATGCCTGGCTGTGGCTGCCCTACTATGTGCAAAAGTTCAAGTTATGCCCTTAAGAGTCAAACAATCTTTAATCCTTGACATACCCTGACTCGCATCATGATCGAAAGGGCATTTGGTTCTTTGCAATTCAGGAGTTTGATGCCCACTTTCAAGTGTGCATCATCATATATTGCATGATAATTGGTTGTATCAAGTACCTCATTCAAAGAGGTAGCATGTTATTGAGAGGGGCAAGTGTTGTGTCAAGGAAGGGGTTCTTGGGTCAGTGACATAAGATTGCGAAGGAATAGAGACATGAGAGCTAATGCATTGTGGGTAGGCTATGTATCTTGGAAACATGACAATGATCATACTAAAACTATTTATGTGAAGGAATCTTGCAAAAGAGTAATTTTTTTGAAACCTTGGGTAAAAAAACACAGTGAGCAACATAAAAATATTGAAGAGGCTTGGATCAAAGGAGACTATTTTGCTAGTTTGCACAAATGCTCTCTCATTCAAACCTATTCCACAACATCCGTTATCATTGCGTGGCACACCCAAAACTGGTCGCACAGTCTTTTTACACATGGTAAACGTGGCGAGGACGTAAATCGACCAATTGTATGCTTTTTTATGTATATTTCACTAGAGATTTGTACTTAAATCTGACAGAGATGTGTAGGTCGTCTTGCAGAACGAGGACAACATGGCCTAATCTTGAGTGTAGCCTTGCAAAATGTGCAACCTTATAGTTGGCATTGCCAGTACAATATATGATGCGGTCCATTGTTTTGAGCTCGCCCGACCATCGACACAACATGTGAAATCACCATGGGTGACAACATTGGGTGCATCACTACCGGCATTGCTCATGGTTGGTGTTGACATAAATCTTTCCCACTTCGCTTTGTAATTATGGAATAAATTGGTCACAAATCCATACCAAGGGATCCTTTTCTCTTTTAACTGGCCTACTATGCAAAGATGAAATGCACGGAGTTGTTGCAAACAATTTGGTTCTAGTTCAAGCTTCCAAGAAGACATATGAAAGGAGTTGCTTGTGAGGACGGGAATCGCAAACATGGTCTTCCACGCTCACATTAGGTTGTCAACACATTTGTGTTCTTGTACTGGGATGAAAACTTTGTTGATGTTGAGAACCTACCTTACTCTGGGCACAATGACTTTCTGCGATTTAGCCATCCACCCATTGACTAGGTAAAACTACACCATACATTGCAATGCTAGTCTCAGGAGTGCCACGTCTGGAGTCCAATCCATGGGCAGGCTGCCACTTATGACCTCAACGTCAGATTCACCTTTGAGAGTTTCACGCACGTTCATAGTTGTAGATTTACTACCACTTGGAGGGTGTGGGAAAGGGATGGAGCTGATGTGATGGCGCGTGGCATGGCCATTCCCACAAATAGGTCAAGTGGACCACTTGAATCGGCGTGGTACTCCAAGGTTGCACCAACCTTGATATGCATCGCATTGACCATTAGGCCTTCGAACATTGAGGATGGAATTCCTGGATTAGGGAAAATGCCAGGTACCATGTAGTAGTACGCAAAGGGCATCACTACATCCTCATAACCCACATCCAACTCATCTGACACGCTAAAAATCTAGTCGGAAGTTAGAGCGAGATGTCTGTTGTTGACGATTACAAGCCAGTCGTGGGATTAGTAGAATCGAGTGCCTACATTGTTGTGTAGAGGTCAAGTTCATTACATTGCCCTCAAGTTTTTGCTTTATGCGTCAAATCAGACAGCCTGCGAGGGGGGATCGCGTGGCTTTGCCACGCGACACCCCTCGCAGGCGCCAATTCCATGACACCGTGGAGCCAAACGAGACGTCACAAGACACATTTTGTCGATTTTTCGTGTGCCACCCAGAGTGATTTCGTCGTTAAAGAATACAGTGCAGTATTTATACCCGGTGACGAATCATGACTACGACCCAATTTTTTTTTTTTGTGACGAATTCACGTGGCACTACGGTAATTACTTGGAAAAAATGACAATGAAGAGTGCAGAGAGCAAAATTTCAGTTTGCATTACACTCGTGGATGGAAATTACAAAGCACACCACGTTTATTCAACCACAAGGATCGCCTACTAGAGTTCCTCATCATCAGTACTTAATCCACTTGCCTCCACATGTGCATCATGGGATTCCTTCTCCGGTTCATTGGTATTTTTCATTGGTTGTGTTATACACTCAATGAGAATTGGAACTCCATGAATAATCGCAACCATGCATGCATGGAGTTCGCCCTAGCTTGCCCCCATTTTCCTTTAACCTTCCCATGAATTCAGCCTTAGTGCACAAATTCGTGGTCTTATCCGAGTCTATGATGGGGAAGAAAAGAATATACGAAGACTTTGGACCATCTTTTGTGATAGTGCATTCCATCCTAGGTGCATGCTTAACCATTACATTCAATATGCTCCATATGCACGACTTACATACCCTTGCGCTTAGTGGTATGGCTGGCATTTTCCATAATTTCTCCATGAACGATGATGACCTCATCAACCTTGAAACATGGTTCATCACTTGTGATGATGTTGTCACCACATGCTTTGTCTGGAGTGAAGGCGTTCATATTCGCTGGGTACCACTAGAAGTTCCTCCTCTCCAACTTGCACTGCTCTTGATTGATTATGTGGATCTCGTCCCACTTTCAGATTAAAAAAGTAACTTACAAGTGGATCATCTAGAGGGACTATTGCTCACGTAAGCAAGTGTGAATGTAGTATTCCATGCTACAATGAGGATGGACATGCAAGATCGGAATTGTTGGGGAGTCATGATGTTCACGAAAACCTCAAACTGGAGTTTTAGGGGCATGGAAATGTAAAGCCCCCCCCCCCAAAACGAGACACATCTACGGTATCAACTAAGAGTTCAAGGGTAATGGAGTGCATGGAGAAGTCTCAATTGGTTGTCTAAAATGCACACCCAACAGTGATGTTGCTCATGGCGAGGATGGGTGTAGCAGCAGGAGCCAAAAGTCGTTTTTTGCGTGTACACGGCTAGAAGTTTATGTTGGGTTGGGCGTCAGGTGAGCAAGGAGGATGCGAGGAAACAGCTTTATCACGAGCATGGCCACATGATTCCTTGTGGCATTATCCTGTTGTTCACATAGAGTTCTGGGTAAGGCGTATATGGAGTGGACACATAATACTTGGCTTCCCCATCGCTCGTGAGTGAGTTGGTGTTGAATGGGGTAGAGACGACAGCTAGTGGCGTGATTTCCTCTGTGTGGGCATATACGCAGTTACAGCACACTCGTTCGACGCATGAGGCCAAGTGAATGCGAAGCCTCGTCCCATGCTCTAATGGAGCATGTTTGTTGTTGTCCCACATGTCATGTTGAAACATTTCAAGAGATTCGGAGGCCCCCCTCTGAGCCTCTTTCATAGCAAGAACATGACTCACTGGCAAGCGGCAAAGCCCCTCTCTTGTGCCTCACCGCTGGATCGCCTTCTCGCACCGGGGATTGGCATTGATGTACGGGGTAAGTACCCTTAAAAAATCTTGATATAGATGTTTGAATGATGGATTCCATTAAGGGAAATTCTTTTTTTCATCACAGTTCCATTGTATGCGTGCAAATTTCACAAATCGTAGAAGGTAAATGCGTCGATACATAAACCATTTTGCTCCTGATCTTGGAGGATTGTTGTGATAATCCACCATTTGGGTAGTGTACGGGATGATCTCCACAACCATATAAAATAACGAACAAACAAGATAGAAATCTAAGTTGCCCAATGGAAATCATGTGAAATTAGGTTTGACACATTAGCCACGTCATTGGCAACACACACATAATAGCACAAAATTGTTGAAAAGTTCATATGGTGACGATGCAATGGGTCCTACTCATAGCAATTATGCCACGTGCCTGCACACGTACAAGCGCCGGGTGCACGATGATGAATGGGTTGCTACAACGTTGGCTTCCACACTCGGAGGTGAAGAAAGTCCTCGCAACGAGGTACAGGAAATTCGGAGCTGGTACGGGCAAAAGCACTTTTTCTCTGCTTTCCGTTTGTCCATCGTTTGGGAGAGTCCAATATCGTCAGCTTATCGGTCATGCGAACTTGCTACCGCCCAACGTGGACTCGGATTTGCTAGAACTTTGGCCGCGCCTGGAAACTCTCCACTAAGCGCGTGGAGTAAGAAATGTTGTTCTCGTGAAGCGAGTTAGCCGTCACGGCTGGCAGGGAACTGCGGTCTCGATAGTCGGCGATATTTTGCAGGGTTTGCGACCGCTGCACAGGATTTTGACAATTTCGACTTTGTTTTACCCAAAATTTCAGACATTCTTCTGCTTATTCGATGCATGCATCCAGTTGCCAACGGCTTATCCAGGTGACGGCCTGGGGTTTCACGCCCAACTCGCTTCATGCAAGTTACGTGAGTTAGGGTCGTCGCTATCGATTCTCGCTGTTCATTGGTCCTCCCCACCCCACCC